>OZ038486.1:134080643-134153143 GCA_964036315.1 Acanthosepion esculentum | reverse complement strand
TTGTTTCATCGCTGAATGGGAACTTAAATATCTGCATTTGACGCGTCTTCTCACTCTGAAAAATGTTGTATTCAAATTCTTTTACTTTGAAGCTGGTTTCTTCGTTGAAATGAATTTCTTTGGCTCATCTCTTTGAAGGATGCACTTGGCGTTATCTACTGACAACATATTGAACACATTACATTCGTCCATCCCTTATCTGTTAGAGGACGCCTTTCATTGATCTTTTCGCTATCCTGATCGGTTCCCGTATTATCCTGTGCTGCAGCTTTCTAAAACGACAGCCGGGAGGTCGATTTAAAACACCTCCAATGCTTTGAGTCTCCGATAATATTCTGAAATGTCACTTCTTGACATTCCAAGTTCATTACACTTGCTCACTGGTTTATTTTCATGGCTATCTTCACTATCTTTATCCTGAGTTTTTTTTTAGGGACTTTCGCCATTATTTCACTTTATGATATAATGCAGGAATTTAATGTCAGGATTTATCCAAGATGTAAGAAAAATCGCGTTACTCTTCCAAAATATTTGCTTTTAGGAAGGAAACAGAAAAACGAAGTTTTCATGGAGGAAGAATTGCGCAAGGCTTTGTTTTGGATATGTTGTTAGATGGACAGTTTACTTTATTTTACTCTTAGGATGTCGGCCCAAAGTTTGTACCGTATTTTTAAATTTCAGAAGCATTGCTGGAGGCCACTAGCACGCAAGGGTTTACAGAAGGTTTGGAGGAAGAGCAGATAGGAGTGGTAAAGGAGAGGATGTGGAGAAAGATAGTGGATCGATCAAGGCAAGGGGGTTACAGAAGATTTGGAGCGAGAGCAGATAGGAATGAAAGGTGAAAGGATGTGGAGAAGGAAAGTGGATAGATCAAGGCAACTGGAGAATATATATATATATATATATATATATATATATATATATATATATATATATATATATATATATGCAGAAATATAGTCTTAAAGTGTGCTATATTTATGGGGTAAAGTGCTCAATATCAGAGATAGAGCGTGTGTAAATATAAAAGTGGACATGGAAGTCAGCACTTAGAGGCGACAGTCTGTTTCATGCTAGTGCAATCGTCAGGCGATTGCACTAGCATGAAACAGACTGTCACCTCTAAGTGCTGACTTCCATGTCCACTTTTATATATATATATATATATATATATATATATATATATATATATATATATATATATATATATATATATATATATATATATATAAAACCATATAGCATATTATTTACAAGATTTACCGGCGCGAATGTTGTTTAATACTGTTTATTATAAACAGAGCATTTACTTAAATATTTGTTTCTATAAAAAGAATGTATAAACATAAAAATGTCTTAAAATAATTGTCGGACTTTGTCCATTTCATAATATATATATATATATATATATATATATATATATATATATATATATATATATATATATATAGATGTGAAAATTGTTCCTATATTCCCAATATTTCAACTATTGAAATTACAATAAAATACATCCACTTATAAGAGAGCAATTATTATGATTTGGGTTTGGTGCATAATTGTCTATATTTCTGAGATGTGGTATTATGTACACTATTTACATTATTCGGTCTGGTGTCCTCATGTTTATCGACATATTTATCACAACGTTTTGGCCTTTCAGTATCTGTCTATATTTCTGAGATGTTTTTGACCCCATTTCATTTCGACTGGTTCAGACTTTGATCTTCCCACGCCGTTAGAGAGTTAGCTTCTTGATTCTGTCTGATAACAGAATATAGTGGCAACTCTTATTTTTTGT
Source organism: Acanthosepion esculentum (assembly GCA_964036315.1). NCBI lineage: Eukaryota > Metazoa > Mollusca > Cephalopoda > Sepiida > Sepiidae > Acanthosepion > Acanthosepion esculentum. Next base: position 134,151,345 of record OZ038486.1, on the reverse strand, counting down.
CTGATGGATGGTCCCTACTAACACAAGTCATTTTCTGTCATTTTCTATCATTTTCTATTATTTTCTATCATTTTCTGTTTTACATTTGTTACATTTTGTTTGTATTGAGATTTAGAACCCTCCTTTTCATTTCATATAATCTTCAGGTTTATATATATATATATATATATATATATATATATATATATATATATATATATATATATATATATATATATATATATATATATATTGCGAACATTTGTACATAGCAAATTTGTACATGAGAAATTTTTAAATCATGGGGTTTAATTTTTAGGTTCCCTTTGCGGATGTGGCATTCGGGTATATGTAAGAGTAAAAGGTGAAGGATGTTTTCTTTTGCTATATGTGTTATTTGTATTGAATGAATGGGTCGTGAATCGGATTAATAGTTAATGATGACCAGCCTCAACCTACTTTTTGGCCATGTGCCGCAATTATTGTATTTTACAATAATAAATATATACTTTTATTCGGTTATATAAGCGTTAACTTTAAAAGGTTTTGCCAATATTCAAAAGAGAAAAGACATAATGTGTGGTTTTATTTTACTGGGTAGCGGCTCAGAATGAGAAATCGGTGAGCCGAGTTCGAATTTCAGTCGGGTCCGTTACATACACTTACGCTGAAATACACTTGAGAATGATATGGATCCATCTCTGGTCCCCTCAGTTATGTCTTGAATAGCACGATTGGTTTTATAGACTTGAAATGCAATCAGTTTACTGCAGAAATAAACAGGAACACACTGCAGGAAAAAATCTGGTTAGTCGGTAAATGAAGCGTAAGAGACATTATTCCCCAAGCGTGTATCCTGTATGGCATTTAACTGACTGAACATCTATAATTCCTTTCTTAATTTATGCTATGAGGAATTCACATTATTCGCAGTCTTTTTAATGTCATTGATGATGGTACGTATACTTTTCCGTATGTTGATAATGTAAATAAAACAATAGTACAACTGTGAGAACTATTTGACAATCGAATACAACTCAAGGATCCCTACGTATCAATGTTTTTTGATACGACAATTATTTATACCCTTTTTTCATTAGCCATTGCTGATGTATTGAGTTATATTATCAATGAAAGTCTCAGGCGTTTGGCCCTGAGTCTGATAAAGTGAATATTAATAATATACCGCAAACAATGATTTCATGCCTCAGCATATAAAGGTAATTTGCTCTAAAAAGATAGAGAGTAAGCATTCTCATAGCCTCCTTATCGTGGTGTAAATCCAAACCTCATTGGATAACTTTTATTCTAGTCCCTGTTATCCACGAGATGCCACAGCGGATATTACCAAATCTATTATATTCGATGCAACTACCTACATTTGTCGGATTTTACGAGGGTCATTCAATAAATAAGTTGAATTTGTCGGTATAAGAACTTCTGATACAGATAGAAGCTTACTTTTTTTTCGTTTTACTTCTTTTTCACATGGATTTAATTTCTTTTGCAGATTAAAAAAAAACTTTGAGAGTTTTGGCGATTAACAAAGATGCCCGACCAAGAAGCATGCTCCAGGATTGAACAGCGGTCAGTTATCAAGTTTTTGGTTGCTGAAGGGTGCAAACCAGTTGAAATTCATAGGAGAATGTCAACTGTGTATGGTGCCACATGTTTCAGTCAAAAATGTCTACAAGTGGGCTAAATTGTTTAAAGAAGGACGGAGCAGTGTTGAGGATGAAGACAGGCCTGGGGGGTCTACAGAAGTGAGGTCTCCTGAGGTGATCCAATCAGTCAATGACCTCATTCAGTCTGGTAGAAGGGTGACAGTGGATGACATTTAAGGACGTTGAGCTTATCTGTTGTGACAAACGCAGGGGCCATCAGTCAGAAGGAGTCATCTTGCATCATTACAACGCAAGGACTCACACAGCAGCCCAAGCGGTGCAGACCATCAACGAGCTGGGCTGGGAACTGCTCCCTCGTCCCCCTTACAGCCCAGACCTTGCCCCTTCAGACTTTCACCTGTTTGGTCCCTTGAAAGCGTTCACAAGAGTCACGAAATTTAAAAGTGACGATGAAGTCAAAAGTGTTGTGAGCGACTGGCTGAGACATCAGTCCAAAGATTTTTACGCTGAGGGAATACGGAAGCTTGTGCATAGATGGGAAAAGTGTGTGACAGTGCTGGGAGACTCTGTTGAAAAAAAAGTAAGCTTCTATCTGTATCAGAAGTCCTTATACCGAAGAATCCACCTTATTTATTGAATGACCCTCGTACTTCATAAAGTAGAGACAAGTAGTAATTAATCACAATTGCTACTAATAAAATTAAACAATTATATTAATTTAATGATTAGGGTACCCTATGTTTTGAGCGTCGACTGGGCTTTACATTAAATAAATACCTTACATATAACTGGTATATACAATCTATAGATTATGATAATGGAAAAATGTCGGACTAATTAAGTGATTCTTAGCAACAAGCTTTACCTTTAAAAGAGTCAAATTCAACCTAAAATGGAATAAAGCTGCCATATATGGAGCTACACCATCTTCACTTTTCAACCTTGATAGCGTTCAGCCTCGTTGAGACGATATCAATTCTGTAAAGTCTTCTCTGTGAAAGCAAGCTCAAAAGCCGACTTCTTTTTCGATTGTAAATGTGAAGATATGTTCCATGATTTTAATTCCATCTGTTCAAATCTCAAAATCGCAAACTCCTTCTACGAGGTCGAATCATCCTCATATCCTCCGTATTACAACTGTAAGGTGAGACTTCTATTCAACCAGCCTTTCTTCAAGAACCACTACGTGGTTTAAGAGACTCTCAGGTGAATCTTAACCTTAAATCCCACCACAATTTTAACCTGTTAAAATAATGTGACAGTCTTTACTACCATCTATATCCTGATTCTTTTCATTTCGTACCACCTCCTCTTATACGAAATTTATCATGTTCACTTGACACCGTAATTATCATGTCCACTTTCTGATGAAACCGTTAAATTGAGTGTCTCTCGAACCTTATACTGTGTCAACTTTATTTCTTTATGAAATTGGCAAATTGCTCGTATCTGATGAAAGCAAGTGATTTAAAACTTCTCTTTATCATAGGATTCATTTCTTCTCCTCCCATGTATAGGTTAAATAATACGACTTATATCATTGTTATCTATACGTATCATCTCCATAAAACTATTACTGGAATGTTCACCCGCAAAAAAAGAAAAATAATAATTATTATTTCACATGTTTCTGCTCTAAATAATCCACAAAGGGTTGACAACTCACTCTATCAATCTTTTTCATACTCGAATTACCGTGATCACTAAAACGGGGACGTTTATTATTAGGTGACATTTATAGATTGCTTGTGTGGTGGGGCTTGGCGAAATCTTCACGGATAAGTGTAAAGGCAGATAAGGAAAATGAACACATGACATTGAATCATATTCGTCGTAAATATTCTTCTCTTGCTGATAGATTTCTTTTTTTTTTACTCCTGTGGTAGTGGAGACTTCTGGGGTTATTGACCCTCGTTCGATGGCGTTCCTTCGGAGGATTGTCGCGATTGCGTCTCGATTAAACGCGAAACGGATTGGCTATTGCAACGTGTCTCACTGGCGACGGTTCATCATTGAGGTTGGCAGAAGATAGAAAAAATGTTTATAGTTACTTTGTTCAAACTTTTTTTTTCAATAAATAAATTTCTCAGGGTTCTTCGTAAATGAAAATGCTATACAGTAATAAATCTACACGGGCGCATTCATTGCATACTGGAAAAGACGTTCAATAAATATTCCTTCTCATCTTTTTCTATGGATGGGGAGACAGGAAAACTGATACGTTGTTTAATCATTCCTGGCAATATATTAAATCCCATCGTTCATCCTTTTAAGCATATCAGGTGACAACTCTTGTAGAACTCCAGAGAACTGGATTGCATTTAAGACGAAACGTGATTAATCTCAGTGCCCTAATCCTGAAAGTTTCTAAATTTCAAATAGATCACCATGGAAAGGATCGGAGAATACTAGATGGTGCCTTGTCAGGGATTTATGCAGATCGATTGATTCATTTGTTATTACTGCAACCTTATACAAAATCAGAAAATATTCTTGATTGTAAGAGATTTTTTAAGCTAATAATTATGAAATGATATAAGTCCTACCAATTACCTCATCGTGGGTAGGTGAGAAGTGCTGGATTCATACCTTTCGCAAGTGTATTTGCGCGTAGTTGATTAGGACGAAGCCCACTTTGAATTGGAACACCGCTCTTTGATGTTACAACTCTGCGCCGTTGTCCATTACACCAACCCACTCGCAAGGTTTCAGTACCTGGTATTCCCAAGCGATTGTCCATCTAGGTACTGACCATGCTCAACGTTACTTAAATTTGGTGTACTTACGAGAACAGCTGTTCAACGTGATATCAACGTAAGCCTAATATCGATTGAGAAAAATGTCCTACCCACAAAGGCGTACCTTCATATGCACTAGCAAGATATCCAAGTCTTTGCTAATTATGTGTCTTGATGAATTAAATATTTGTATATTACTATATTAAACTTAGTATGGTTCATTTGCCAATGACCACATAATTTCGACACGTGTCTATATATTTTTAAGGAGGAGTAGGGAAATCCTCATGCTATTTTGTCTACGTGTTTGGTAAAAATAAAATAATTATCTAATAAATTCATTTTGGTGCTGATAGTGACCTATGAACGCTTTCTTTCTTTTTTAATCAAGCAGTGCAATAAAGCCACCAAGACGCAAAAGGTTACTGAGTGTGAGAGAATTTTTTAAAAATCACTATTAAGAAGGGTTTGGTTTGGTTTGTTTTACGGCATATCAGTCTCAATGGGTCATTTAATGCCGAAAATTTTTTTTTCCTGGTAATAATTTTGTTTTGTCAAAAATCTATTTCTGTTAATATTTTTTCCTCAAAAATGTATAGGTGGCAATATTATTTTCAAAAACGTATAGCTGGTAATATTTTTTTTCAAAAATGCATAGCTGATAATTTATTTCTGGCAATAATTTTTACAAAGTATTTCTTTTATTAAAACCTATTTTTACAATTTACTAATGCTTTTTCCCTCCGTTTCGGGGTTAACAATTTGTCCTAACAAGTGCTACCACCCCGGATCATGGTGGACCTGGGAACACCAGCAATTAATAGGTGGTTCCACGCTGCTCAAAACCTCCTGATCAGAGGCCTTGCTGTTGAACGTAGTTTATCGTCATACCCAGGACGCGGATGTAGTCTCAGTTTCGGGGTTAACTATTTTCCCATAGTTGGGACCCTAACAGGTGCTACCACCCCGGGTCAGGGTGGACCTGGGAACACCAGTAATTAACAGGTGGTTCCACGTTCCTGAATACATCTAGATCAGAGGCCTTGCTGTTGGACGTAGTTTTTCGTCTTACCCAGGACGTGGATGCAGTTTTTCGTCATACCCAGGACGGATTATTAAGGAGGGAAAAAATAAAATAAGGCGACAGGCGATAACGATTGACATTACGTTTAAATGCTTGAAGATCAAACTTGACTGAAAACAAAGAAGCCAGAAGAGAGTTGCACAATCAAGAGGTGCGGGAGAAGAAACAGAAAGTATAGATGTTGCGGTGACACCTAGATATTTCAACTGTAAAACGATGGAACCTCGCCGCTAATCTAGTATTGAGCTTAAAATCATAAAATTTAGATACCAAAGAAGAAATCTCATCAGAACAATAACCATGAAAATATTTATAGAAAAGGCACTGGAAACCTATGTCACCGCAATGGGGAAAGTGATTGACGTTGAGATGTCGGGTTAGGACAAATAACATTGCAGATTCTTCTTTGTATTTCATTAAGAATATCTAAATAGAGATCAGAAGCAACTGACCCGATGTGACTGTAAATGTAAATGCTTGTAGGAACAGTAGATTTATAAATCTGTAAGATAATTTCTGGCGAGAAAAATTATCTAGCATGACACTCTGAACCAACATTCTTCGTAGCCGATCTAGCAATTAATTCAATATAAGTTTTGTTCTGCATTTCAGTGATAAACGTTAGACTGAGATGCTTCAGTTATTTACCCTCTTTAGGTCGAGGGCAGCATAATCTATGCTGAAGGAATGCAAAACCATTTCTTTCTAACGATTAAAAGAGAGCACTTTTGTATTGGAGGCTTTACAATTACCAGGCCCTAGGTGAGTTAATCGGAAACTAAATTGGTCTCGATAAAAAAAGACAAACTGAGTGACATTTTATTTGTATAGATTATTAAAATAATTAATGGAGGTAACAAGCATTAATTCACTTAAAAATGTTATTTACCTTCCTTAGCACTGCAATTTTACATAGAAATAAATGTTAAAACTCCTTGTGGAAATGGCTTCTCTCACCACGTATATGACATTTCACGACCCTCAGACCGACGGCAAATTTATGTTGCTTACCTCGGCCACTGAAATCGGAAGGCGCATTTGGATAGTGAAAGATACCTTCCAAATCTAGGGAAAGTAATAATAAATTGAAAAGAGTAATGAACTGCTGTGTAATAGACTTCTTTATGGCAGTGATTGCTGGGTTGTCACCTCACAAATGTAGAAGAGATTTGAAGCAACAAAGAATGTGGATCTACGGAAGACTACTAGGAATAACAGGATGTGATCATGGGAACAACGACAAGGAGATACAAATAAGAGAGACACTTATACGTAACACCAGAATGATACAACGGTAATTTTTAATGCACATAACGAGGAAAGAGGACATAGAAAATTTGATTCTCACAGCATAGATTGAATGTAATACGGACAGAGAAAAACAACAGATAACCAACCAAGCGAGCTTGAGTAATTGGGATGGCGGAACAGGTTTTAAGTACATAGGACATGAAATTGTGGAGAGCCATGATCGGTAACGTTCGGAAGAGACACGGTACAATGAAAAAGGATAAGAAGAAGGAGAATAATAATAATAATAATAATAATAATAATAATAATAATAATAATAATAATAAGAAGAAGAAGAAGAAGAAGAAGAAGAAGAAGAAGAAACGAGCCATAGCTTATCTCTGTATATCTTACGCATTCAATCTGGGGAAACACATGTCCGCCGAGGAATTTATTTGCGTAAACACTGAATTAGATTGTTCTATGATCTTTAGGTCATTGTGACGAATCTAAGATTCGGACTGTGAAATTAACCGCGTTAAATTTTTCCCTTCATTTACCTTGCATATGCTCAAATATTTACTGAAGCAATTGACCTCTGAGACCATTCTGGAAACATCTGATTAAACAAGATAACTACTGCCCTGAAACTTTACGCATATCCAGAGGTTCACTGATTTTCCCATTGATGTAGTTACGCGATGCTTTCAGCAATTTATCGAATAATAGTAATTGAACGGCCTTCTCTTCTTCGATATTATGACCGTCATCGGATGAATCGTAGAGTTAAAAGCTATTTTCACCGACATCCGTCCATATTTCAAATAGAGGTAACTGTATTTAGGTAGACCATAATATGGGCATCTAGTCCCTAAAATTTAGTCACATTTTCCGTAATAATTTGCGCAGTACTGCCTTTCGAAAGCAATGACCTGATTACAACGGTGTATTTTGCTATTTTTACGCCAATTCTATTTAAAACAGAGAAATTATAACAGGCATGAAAATTTAATTATACTACATGTAGGGATGCATATTTTTTCAACTACAACGGCGTATTTAAAATGGACCCGGAGAAATATTTAATAAACCCTATCAAAAGATCTACTGTAAATTTAATTCATAACCTTTGCTTATTTCATTCTTTTACTCTTTTTGAGCACTGAAATACTTTCACCGTCAACCAGACAAGGTTAAAGCACATCTCTGATTTGAATGAACGAGTTAAACTCAAATATTAGTTTGATAAATCTTAGTTACTTCTGATAACGTATATTTCACATATAGCATTCACAAAGAAAAATATATTCATGCTAGAAGTTTTAATGAGTTTCAAAGTTTTAATCAAATTTTTCCGACTTATACAAAAAAATATCTTTTCAAAATTAATATTTTGTTCTTATCGTCCTTGATGACGCATAAAATATTATTTGATAATAAGATTGTTTTAATACGAGAGAATACATTCATAATCATTATCTATTCTTCTGGGAAGTTTTGTTAAAAAGAAAACACGATTGGGTGTCTTGTTCTAAAAAAGCGGCTGGAAAGTGACTGAAGCTGGGATACGAGATCATGATCAATAACCTTGCTGAGTCTTCTTTGGATTGTATCAAGAACCATTCATTACAGAGGTGGAGCCAAAGATTTAATTAACAAAGAATAGAAAGCGTAACCAGTCTGCAAAAAACAACCCCCATTTGAAATAAGAAGGGATCTTTCTTTTAAAACTTGAAGTAAACAGGTAATGCATTAAATTTCTTAAGCCCATTCATCATATGGAAAAGAAAACCTTTATAGTTTAAAATGTAATTATTAGCCTATTCAGAAAATAATGTATAATTTTGACATGAAGCTTTAAGTTGTGTTCCGATATGTATGCTATGTTATTATATATTATAATAGTTGCACAAAAGTATAGTACTCATTCTTATTGATTAAAGACTTATATAAATCTCTTTCGGAATGTAACTAGAAAAATTAGAACCTCCTAATCTTGAACATGTAAAAAGATGAGATGCGTTTATCTTTTGCATGATCATAATGTTTATCAATCTGTTGCGTACATTAACAGAGCGTGGGTTTAATGTATTCGCAAAGTATAGCACTGCTTCTTGAAGTTCCGCAGTGACGATATGAGTCTTGTAGATAAATGTAGTAGAGGACACCCATATGGAATTGACAATCAACAGCTAAAACCACTAGTCGAATTATATCTCCTGTCAGAGAGATGACTACATAATAGCAGTCAGCATTTCAACAATGTAGGGCAATCTCAAGACCAAGTGGCAGCCAAACTCGATTAATGAATGCCACATGAACTCAAAGTTTGATCGAATATTGACTTGAGATTAACAAGGGAAACTTATTTACATTATTCGGACTATTGTCCTCATCTTTGTCGCCATATTTATTACAACGTTTCGGCCGTTATACGCTCCGGCCTTCTTCAGGTGGTTGGAATGTCGAACTGAACCCTTTATTTCGCTCACTGGGGTAGACTGTTCTAGTTCCACGTGAAATGTTTAATGGATGCCAGTTATCAGATATCTCCTGTTAATTCCCCTCTCCAAGTTCGACACTGCCTTAACCGGATATTGGACTCACACCCTTTGGGTCCTGTCACTCGATCTAACCAACTCCTTTATCCACTGTGCCATGTGTCCTTGCGTTTTGCCTCTGTATAGAGTAGCATCTATATTGAAAGAGGAATTATGGGTAGAGAAAAATGTAATTCCATTAAATTTTATCTTTGGGAATATATATATATATATATATATATATATATATATATATATATATATATATATATATATAGTCTTAAGGCATGCAATATTTATCGGATAAAGTGCTCAATATCAGAGACAGAGCGTGTGTAAATATAAAAGTGAACATTGAAGTCAACACTTAGAGGCGACAGGCTGTTTCATGCTATGCAATGAAACAGCCTGTCGTCTCTAAGTGTTGACTTCAATGTTCACTTTTACACACACACACACACACACACACACACACACACACATATATATATATATATATATATATATATATATATATATATATATATATATATATATATATATATATATATATACTTGGGTATAGTGCGAGTTTTATCAGTATTTATTTATAGATTTTCGCGCTATACAAAGGTAATTTTTACAGATGTTAAAAATCATGCATTTACTCTGACCGGATGCACTGTACACTTGTTACATTTTTTTTTTGCATAAATATTTCAGGTTAACTTTTAAAAGTTCAACGGTAAATCTTCTACGCCACATAATTGAAAAAATATATGTACATTGGTTCTTACTTTCTGTACAGACAATTATCTTTATTTCATGGATGAATTTCGATGGATTTCGCAATAAATTTGCATTATTCCAAAACACTGACACTAATATTTATAATAAAGATGAGCTATTAAAAGTTGTGTAATTGAAAGAGTGTGAAAGAGTGACACACTGATATTTGTTATAAAGATAGGCTATTGAAAGATGAGAAATTGAAAGAGTGTGAAAGAGTGATACACTGACACTGACATTTATTATAAAGATGAGCTATTTAAAGTTGTGAAAATAAGAGAATATGACAGAGTGACACACTAATATTTATTATAATATTTATGAAAAATGTATAACTGAAAGAGTCGGAAAGAGTGACATACTGACACTGATATTTAATATAAAGATGAGCTATTGAAAGTTGTGTAAATGAAAGAGTGTGAAAGAGTGACACACTGACACTGACATTTTTATAAAGAAGAGCTATTGAAAGTTGTGTAATTGAAATAGTGTGAAAGAGTGACACATTGACATTTATTATAAAGAAAGGCTATTGAAAGTTGTGAAATTGAAAGAGTGTGAAAGATTGACACACTGAAACTTATATTTATGAAAACGATGAGCTATGGAAAGTTTTGTAAATGAAAATGTGCGAAAGAGTGACACACTGAATATGACATTTATTAGAAAGATGGGAAATTGAAAGTTGTGTAATTGAAAGAGGGCGAACCAGTGACAAACTGAAAGTTATTATAAAGAGGGGCTATTGAAAGTAGAGAAATTGAAAAAAGTGAATGAATGACACATTGAAAATGACATTTATTATAAAGATGCGTTATTGAAAGTTGTGTTATTAAAATATTGTGAAATAGTGTCACACTGATATTTATTACAAAGATGGTCATTGAAAGATGTTTAATTGAAAGAGTGTGAAAGAGTCACACACTGATTCTGATATTTGTAATAAAGATGACCTATTGAAACTTGTTTAACTGAAAGGGTGTGAAAGAGTGACACACTAACACTGGTATTTATTAAAATGATGGGCTATTGAATGTTTTGTAATTGAAAGTTTATGAAAGCGTGACACATTGATATTTATTATGAAGATGGGCAATTGAAAGTTGTGTAATTGAAAGAGTGTAAAAGAGTCACATACCGAATCTGACATTTATAATAAAGATGAGTAATGTTGTTTAATTAACAGGGTGTGAAAGAGTGACACACTAACACTGATATTTATTAAAAAGATGGGCTATTGAAAGTTGTGTAATTGAAAGTGAGTTAAAGTGTGACACAGTGAGATTTATTATAAAGACGGGCTATTGAAATTTGTGTAATTGAAAGTGAGTTAAAGAGTGACACAGTGACATTTATTATGAAGACGGGCTATTGAAATTTGTGTAATTAAAAGAGAGAGTAAGAGTGACAAACTGACACTTACAATTATTAAAAAGATGAGCTATTAAAAGTTGTGTAATTGAAAGTGAGTGAAAGAGTCACACATTTATTCTGACATTTATAATAAAGATAAGCTATTGAAAGTTGTGTAATTGAAAGAGAATGAAAGTCTGAGACAATGATATTTATTATAAAGATGAGCTGTTGAAAGTTATGGAAATGAAAGGATGTGAAAGAGTGATATACTGAAAAAGACATTTATTAAAACGATGAACTATTAAAAGTTGGGTAATTGAAAGAGTGTGAAAGAGTGATACACTGACACTGATATTTATTATAAAGAGGAGCTATTGAAGGTTGTGTCATTGTAAGTGTGTAAAAGAGTGACACATAGAAATTTATTATAAAGATGGGCTATTGAAAGTTGTGGAATTATAGGAGAGTGAAAAAATGAAACACTGACATTGAGTGAAAGAGGCCAAAAACAAACTGGGGAGGTTGGGAAAATCGACATGAATTGTATCAAAAGAAAATGCCGGTAACAGGCCAGGAGAAACCCTTATTCACATTAACTATAAAACAAATATCTTCTAACTTTACCAGGCGGAAGGTTCACAGGAAACCGCCCCGATGGGAACAGAGGAGCTCAAGAAAAGCTTCTTGCACACGAACCAAACCACAGGAAACAGTTGTTGAACACGACACTCAAAATCGACTCATATATGTGCGACAGCCTCAAGTATGATTCAAAGGCAAACCATCAAGTCCAGGAGACTTGCAACTGCTGATCCTCTTAAATGCCAAATAGAGTTCGCCCTCCGTGTTCTCACTCTGGCAGTTATCCGGTGCATTCGGCGAAAGACGAGAAAATACATTCGAATTATCTGCAAAACTCATCGTCATAGAAACCAAGCTCCTTGGTAAACCGGCACTCAAAATGCCACCGAAACGCCTCACACATATTATCGGTCGACCCCAGAGTACGCTCTTCTGGGGTCTTGACATCACGAATGTACTGATCGGAACCTCGACGGATCTCTTCCTTGCGCAATTTTGCGCCCATATTTACGACTTCATTAGACATCTTGTTTAACACATGCCTAACGAACTGATCCTTGTGGTTCTCGTTAGCCGACCACTCCAGAGGTTCCCTGCCAAAACATATCTCTAGGGATTCCCCCAGCCTCCGATTGGAACAGACTATCCTTGAGATACTTCATCTTTCAACCTTATCTAGTGCGAGCCGCTGGCTATATTCGGTGGTTAAGGACCTAGTGCTATAGTTATGATTCTCGAACGACCTATTCCCAATAACCGCCCCCATTAGTTCATACTGCTCTATTCTAATTGCAGTTCGAAGTCCCGCCTTTCCAGTAAAGACAGATTGAACTTCCAGTGTCCTGCCATTCTATGTCTAGCATCTAACGCTATCCGGGCACAGACGAATCTATGACCGAATTGCCTAACCAGTGGAACGTGGGGAAATCTCGTAAGTCTATATTGGCCATTCTCACTAACATTCTATTCAGGTAGCTGACTACTCGGGTAGACAGCCACTATGTAAGTATGTAACCCATTTTCGCATCTCCCGCCCATTGTGATCGACCAGGTATCTATCGACGAGACTAATCTCTCCAATCAGATCAACCAGGCTACGATCACCCAATGGCATATCACTAGCTCCCGACCTTTGTTGTCCTGTTGCGGTCAAAAATGGCCTTCCAGTAACCAACTAAGAATAAGCCCAACGAATCCACCAGAAACGGCCCTAAGTGACGGAAAAACAAGACGCGTTATCTCTGGTCGATGGGCGCGTAAACCACAACTATCCGAAACGAAATATTGTTATTGTCAATATCGGACCCGATCAACCGCCTCAGCCCACATCGACATGGACAAGGTCCACCATCTCACCCAGGATACGTTTAACCAGGAAGGAAAGACTTATGGCCTGCTGGTACCCCTATGCTGAATAAAAGAACATCAACATCTGAAAGAGTTCGTGTTTCCTGGATCGCAGCCACATCTTCGCCAAAGGACAGGAGATCAAGAAAGGTGGGCAGCATTACTCCGGTCCCTCAACCCCTCACATAGAATCTAGCTACCTTGAGAAACATTTTTCAAGTTTGGTTCCCTAATCACAGACTGGACGAAAATCTGCGGCAGTAAGAACACCGAGGGATTAATATCCTAGGCTCCCTGTCCCCATCTTGGTCTTCATGCAACCATCCAGGACAAAATCGGCGACGTCCGTGGGATACGTTAATTATAGAGCCCTGTATTATGCAGGATGGAGAATAACAGGGATCCACTTAGCACAATTCTTTTCTAATATTTTCAAGTCCAATATTCTCATTCGACCAATATTCTCATTTCTAATCCAAGTGATTTCCTCTGAGGGACTACGAAAATGCAGAGGTTCTTCCACCGACTTTCCGTCGATGGACTCTACTTTAAACAGGGGCATTAAAAGTGCCTTTTCTGTGGAAGAAAGATCTCGCTCTTAGGCTTGCCTGTCTAATTTGAAGGATTTTCCCCTCTAAGGAAGGTTCTTCTCTTTGGGGTATGCTGCAGTGAGGTGTGTCGTAGTTTGTGCTTGGAGGAGGGGCATTGTGAGGTGGTGTTTTAGGAGGAGGTGTGTTGTAAGGAGAGTTTTATGGATAGGGAAACAGTGGAGCTTAAAAGGGGGAAGAAGAAGAGCTACTTGAAATGCTTTGGTGATCTTTTTAGTGTTATTTTTGGCCTGGGAAGAAGGGACAGACTGGAAGATTTTCTTTTCCAGGACCTTTTCCACCGTACTTTGACCAGCTCGTTTTTTTCTTTTTGTTGTCTTTAGAAATCGTTTCCCTCCTCCGAATATTTAAAGAGAAGGACCGAGGAGGGGGGAATCTCCTCCATTACCACATCAGAAGTTTTTTGCTGCTCCGGTTGATGGTACTTTTGTTGCTAATCCTCCTGCTCCTGCAGAAACTCCTGTTCCACTTGGGACTACTGATAGTGTTCAGTTTACTGCTGTTTGCTTCTTTGTTATTGCTGTCTTTTGGCGTCAGTTTTTTCTCTCATTTCGGACATCTTGCTAGTGGGTAGGGTTGCTGATTTCTCTCCCTTCTTAACTACATCCGTTCATTTTCCTGAATAATTGGAGATCTGGGGCCTTCTCCATGCTTCTGTAGTTTCTTTGTTAGTGGTTGATTGGGGTTGTTTTTCAGAGTCTTTCATCTTCGAAAAACGACCCGCGGCCCCACATGCCCAGCAGAGAGGTCGGCTACTACAATGTACATGGAGCATTAACCACAAAGAACTACGTTATGTATGTGTGATGGGAACATATCTATAAGGATAATGGACTCTTTCTGACGCTATAAATACTGCGCCTCTCTGAAAGAGAGGGGAGAGGAATGCGTTGAGACCTAACGAGTCAAGACATATTAGTTCACCAGACTGACATTTAATACTAACTAACCGAACAAGCTCGCACTTCCTACCAACTTATACACTTCTTGTATTATATTTCTGTTGTAATATATCTTTGTTATTTACTACTCTTGTGTTCGTGTTGTTCTTCCTTGGTTCTACCTTGGACCATAACCGTGGTGCGAGGATATTGGAGCATAACAGTATGTTACTGAAGTTCTTCATGTTCATGGTTATCATGATTTCAAGGTTACTGGTGGTAATACCCGTCTTACTGTTAACCAATGCAACACACGAAACTTCCCCAAATTGGGAGAAGAAAGTAGTCTTCATAAATTTAGAGGGGTACGTTATGTAGGTTAACCTTCACTTTTTTAATTCTCATATATTCTCTCTGGGGTCTCACCGTTTTTTGTCATCAGTATACTCCCAGCCAATGACTTAGCAGCCTCCTCCGTCTGGAGTAGAATGTCCCACGTCGTATTGCTGCGTCGGGCAAATACTTTGTCTCTAATATTGAGTCTTTTTAGGACTACCTCCATTACGTCCCTTTTGACACCTATTAAACTTCGCGTTTTAGTGTCTGTAGTTAAAAGGAAATCTTTTTATTTTATTCGCCGCTTCCATAAGTGATGATACTCTTATTAGAGAAATTCCAGAAACGAAATTTTCAAATTGGTTTATCAGTATTCCGATCCTTTTTGTGGGGTCTATTCGCTGCACACACTGAAGGGCTTTCTGCAGAGGGTGTTGACTCATCGAGGGGGAATTACGCCATAGCATTGACGTTCCCACTACACCGTTCGAAAACATAACCAAATCAACGAAGATGAATTTATGTATGAAGAACAAACATATGCATGAGAGGCGATAATGGACTCTTTCTGACTCTATTCAGACATTCCTCTCCACTATCTCTCAGAGAGGCGCAGTATTTATAGAGTCAGAAAGAGTCCATTATTGTTATAGATAAGTTCCCATGACACATACCTAACGTAGTTCTTTGTGGTGAATGCCCCATGTAGATTGTAGTAGCCAAAAATAACACTAAAAAGATCACCAAACCGAACGTCGAAAAATAAGACACTTTCATTTAGGAATATCTCTCAAAATCAACCGACGTGAAGACATAGTTAGAAGTAAACTGAGACGAAAATAAAAATCTCATCAGAAGTGTACGTATTTACTTTACTCCCCTTTTGAGATGAAAGCTTTGATAAATATTTCATTTTTTTTATAGTGTCATTATTTCTCCCTCTTCTTTCTGGAGATCTCGCCAACTTACTTGACTCTAGCATGTCTTGGATCTACTTACGGTTATTCAGTACGATTTCTTTTTCTGGAACATACACTGGTAAGTACCACGACTTGTTGTGTGTGTAGCACATCGAGGACATCATATATAATTTTTATCGGTTCTTTCATTTTTTTCAGGTCTTTCATCACTGAAACGTTCTTTAGCTGATAATGGTGGCTTTTAGGTTGAATTTATTTCACATTTACAATGTAAATCAACATTCTGATTATTGCTGATATTATGACGCCGTCCCGTGTTTCTTTGCTATCATTGTATTCTCTTAAAAACACACTTTATTGCCGGCCTTGAAACTTTTGGTTTCGTTTTTATGATTTGTTCGTGTTTTGTGACTTGGTACTAAAGATTTCCTTCTGATGAAGTGTTCGTTGCAAGGTTTCTAAAGGAAAAAAAAATGAAAATAACTATGTGCTTTTTCTAGACATTATTTATGTTTTGTGGCATCAAGTCCTTGTTCATATATATATATATATATATATATATATATATATATATATATATATATATATATGGAAACGAATCCATCGAGTTGAAAAAAAGAAATTAATAGTCTGAAAGTGTTTGTTTTAGGGACGAAATGAGTTGATTCAATCATTTTCGTTACTTAACAATGTACTCACTATTCAACACAACATATTTAAAAGAAAAGTTGCTGCCAAATTACACACACACATACACACACACACACACACACACATATATATATATATATATATATATATATATATATATACATATATATATATATATATATATATATATATATATATATACATATATACATATATACATATATATATATATATATATATATATATATATATATATATATATATATATATATAATAGAATGGGTAAATATAATTAGGGATACGAGCGAGCGGCGATCGTATAAAAATGCACATAAATACTTTATGGTGTCAGTAAAACATTAGTCAATGTTAAGTAATAGAGCTATTGTATACCTACATACATTGATTGCACAATTCGTGATTCATGCCGCCGTAATTTCCAATTCCAGAAATTATTATATTTATTTCTATTTATATTTGGAGATGACAACTGTTTTATTTTTTTTTTTATTTTTTTTTTTAGGTTTTCTGGTTCAAGCGAAATGTATTATTGCTGGGGTGAAATATTAAGCTATTTATGTGTAGTTTAATTTTCAAATTGAATTTAACCCTCAGATTAACATTTAAGATTGTAAATAAGTTTGGAAGTAAGGATTATGAATGCTAAATTAGGGAGACTCTGGTTTTTTCTAAACGGAAGTCAACAAAAAAGGGGCACTGGAATTTCAGCACTTCGGCAAGAAACAAGATGATATCATGTATATTTATTAATTGATATCATGTATAATTATTAATATATATATATATATATATATATATATTTTGAACGATAAAAATTATTAGAAAAATCAATTAAAATCTTCAGACACACTGGGTTGTAGATTAATATTCTTATGCTTTTATTATTATTATTTCATTTATATTCCTCGACTAGTTTCGACCAACATGGCCATCATCGGGAGAGAAAAAAATGTCTCTGCTTGCTATAGCAGTAAACTACAGAAATGAATGTCTTGTTGAAGAAAACGAACGTTTGTCTGTAGTTTTCATTTGTTTTTTTATTGTTTATTTTTTTATCTTTTTAACATTCCTTGTGTTGGTCAAACAGTCTCTTTTAAGTTGTCATTTGAGATAAGAGCTATATTCCCTTTTTTTTGGTCAGTTCAGTAGTTTATTTGTGTTTGGGGAGGGGATGGTAAGTGTGTTTGTGTGTGTGTGTTTGTGTGTGTGTGTTTGTGTTATTTAGTTCAGTGTGTGTGTTATTTAGTTGTTTAGTCTCTGGTAAGTGTGTGTGTGTGTGTGTGTGTGTGTTATTTGGTTTTTAAGGGAGTGAGTGAGTATATGTGTTAGCTTGTATATTGCTGTGGGTGTGTGTTATCATTTGGCTCATTAGGAAAGTGAGTGAGTATGTTGTGTGTGGGTGTGTGTATAGGTGTGAGGCCTCAACACCTCCGTAAGCCTGTCTTTTTTCTATGGGTATGGAATGTGGGTAGGTTTTGATTTGTAGGGTTATGTGTTGCTACTATCTATATTGTTTAATTTATGATTTAACCCGGCTGGAAACAGGGTTCGTAGACGTCGTATCCACTTATTTTCATGGAACTCTAAAATTCTTCTAGTGTTATCTGCTTTGGGCTTTTCTATTCTCTCAATTATGGTGAATTTGGCATGGGTTTTGAAATTGTGTTTTTCTATGCGGAAATGTTGTTCTACAGGTAATAATTTTTCATGGGGAGTCGACTTAATTCGATTGCGGTAATTATTGATTCTGTAGTGAAAGGGCCATTCAGATTTTCCTACATATTGTTTCTGGCATAGTGTGCATTCTAGGAGGTAAATTACGTTATGACTTCTACAGTTAGAGTCGTGATAGATTTTGTAAGTAGATTTAGTGACTGAGCTAGTGAATGAATTCGTGTGTGTGACGTGATTGCAACATAAACTTCTTTTGTTTTTACATGGTTGGGAAAATCCTGTTGTTTTTGTTGTTAGTTTATCACGGATTACTTTGTCCCCTAAAATGCGGTTACTACCTATGATTTCTTTTAGGTTCTTAGGTCGACGATATGCTAGAAGGCCGGGTTCCTTAAATAGTTTTTTTAGGTCTGGTTTGAGATGTAGTATTTCCCAGCGACTTTTGATTATTTGGGATAGTGGAGGCAGAGTGGGGTTGAAAGTGGTTACTAGAGGAATGCGGCTAGATTTAGTTTTAATCTTGTATATTAGGGTGTTTTCTCTAGGTGTGGAAATTGCTTTATTTATTTGTTCCCTGATTAGGTGTTGTTTATAGCCACGTGTTGTGAATTGATGCTCCAGATTTTCAATGTGTTTGTTTAATTCTTCATTGTGGGAACATATCCTTCTGAGTCTAAGTGCTTGTGAATAGGGAAGGTTCTCTTTGAGGTGTTTAGGGTGGGTAGACTTAAAGTGTAGATAGTTGTGGGTGTCGGTGATTTTAGTGTGTAGTGTCGTTTGCAGTTTCCTGTTTTCATCTATGTAAATGTGAGTGTCTAAAAATGTTACTGATGTTTTGGATTTCTCGTAGTCAAATTTAATTGAGTCGTGTACCGTGTTTAGGGTCAAGAGAAATTGGGTGAGTTTGTCATTACTGCCCGTGTATATAAAGAATATGTCATCGATATATCTTGCGTAGAATACGCAGTCGTTACCAATGAGGGGGTAGATATGGGTCTCCTCAAATTTTCCCATGAATATTGTAGCATATGAAGGAGCTGCAATGGTGCCCATGGCACAACCTCTTATTTGAAGGTAGTGTGCTCCATTGAAGTTGAAAGTGTTAAATGTGAGAATATGCTCCATGAGTTTTATGATAACTTCTGTGGAAGGTTCTTGTTTTCCTCTTTTAGCCAGTGCTTCCTGAAGGGCGGTTAGCCCTTCGAAGTGTTTAATGTTTGAATAGAGTGACCTTACGTCCATAGTCACTAGAATAGCATTCTCTGGAACTGTCTGTATGTGGTTAATTTTGTTTAGTAGATCTGTTGTGTCTCTGATGTAGGATTTTACTTCCTTAGCTAGGGGTTGTATGTAATGGTCTACATATTTTGAAATTTTGGTCGTGTGGCAGTTGAATGATGAAATGACGGGCCTTCCTGGGTTGTTGTTTTTGTGTATTTTAGGGAGGAGATAGAAACGAGCAGGTGTAATGTTTGTGGGTGTAAGTATTGTGCATGTTTCTTTGTCGATTAGGTTGTTGCGAAGCATTATTTTTAGTGAGCTGGTTAATTCTTTTTGGTATTCGGGGAGGGGATCTGTATGTAAGCTTTTATAGGTTTCTTTGTCGGCTAGTTGTTTGTTTGCTTCTTTAATGTATTCTTTGATCCCCCAGATTACTGTGGCACCCCCTTTGTCGGCCTGTGTTATGACTAGGTCATCTCTATGTATCAGCCTGTCGAGGGCTATACGTTCCCCTTC
The DNA here is from genome assembly GCA_964036315.1 of Acanthosepion esculentum. NCBI lineage: Eukaryota > Metazoa > Mollusca > Cephalopoda > Sepiida > Sepiidae > Acanthosepion > Acanthosepion esculentum. The sequence goes on along the minus strand of OZ038486.1, from coordinate 134,131,268 downwards.
AGAAATATTATTACGTGGCAGCTTACGTGTTATTGTTTTCTTTATGTCATTTGTTACGGCTATTTCAAATGTTTGTATAGTAGTGTCTGTGTTTTGTGGGGTGTATTTAGTGTTCTTCTCTTTTAATGTATCAAGTATGGAAGGTGTTTGATCATTGTTCCCGTAGTGGGCTTTTAGCCGTATTCTTCTGAAGAAAGATTTCAGGTCCTTTGCCAAGGTGTCTTTATCAAACCTTGGGGGGCTAAGGCAAAAGCTTAGTCCTTTATTTAGTAACTTGAAGGTATTAAGTGAGAATTTGTTATTACTTAAATTTATAACCCGCCCGTATGGGTCAAGTTTGAATTTGCAAGCATGACGAAGTTCTTTCGTAAAAGCTCGAAAGCTTGCATTATGTCTCCTATTACGGATGCTATACCCCCGTCCAGGCGTCCTGGTTGGGGGCTTATTCCGTTTTTTTGAAGGTTGGGTGTGTTTGCTGTCGATTGTCTACTGGGGGCTAATCTGGGTGGTCTGGGATGTCTAATGGTGTTATGCGTTCTGTAGAAGGGCTGCTGTGTTTTGGTGTGTGTATGCTTGTGCGGCACCCTAAGGATGTCCGCGTAAGTCAGTGGTTTGTTTTGTGTGTATGTTTGTTTTGAGATTCTAGCTATCGTTGATGGTGATGGTGTTGTTATTGTTGATTGTGGTGCTGGTGGTATATATATATATATATGTACATATATATGTACATATATATATGTGTGTGTGCTCGCGAGTGTGTGTGTATGTGTGTGTATACAAACAAAGACGAAAGCAAAATTTGTATGATAGCAGGTTTCATTACTTGCCGAATTTTATAAAATATGTGCAATATATAGACAAATTTGAAAGAACACGTTACGAATCTGGAGTTCTTTATTATTTTTTGTTTTTATTTTTTTAAAAAGACAGTGCTCCATTCAAAAGTTGTAGAGTTTGATACTTTAATTCAATTTAATTTTAACAATTATGTTGAAGTTTTTGGCTCTTGTTTTTGAAACATGAGAACTCTTATGTAGCGAAGGAATCATATTTAAAAAAGAATAATTATAATATATATATATATACTGGCTACTGGGAGTGAGAGAAAGTGAAAAAGTACTTTAGAATGAACCAAGAACCCAATTCAGAACAGTAAACAAGGATTAAGATCTTACTTCTTTTCAAAAGACTGGGGTCGTGGCTTATCACTTGTTTCCTGTCTATATATATGTGTATGCGGGTGAGAAAGAGAAAGAGTACGAGCGCGCGTGTGTGCGTTTATTGTGATTGTTTGAATGTCAATCTGCTCCATGCATGTGTTTGACACCTTAACACATTTTAGATCAACATTTTTTATGTAACTGTCCCTTTTGTTTATTTGAAATCGAATTTTATGCTACGCCTATCTTCTTAAATAAAACTTTGCTGTAATGAACGTTTGAATAGTCTATTATGTTTTTAAGAAAATATTCAGGAAAACTGATTTTGACCTTAGGACATATTCTTTTATCCAGATTATTAGTAAATTTAAATTGTAAAATTATTTAAATTACTTATTCTATTCTGTCAATATATAATAAGTACAACAGTTGTTTATATTTCAAGATGGCGTTCGTCAGAAGGAGTGTTCTGTACCCAAAGATTCCACATTTCGTTAATCGATCATAATTTAAACAACGAAATTTCAAATTAATATCAATCAAAGTTTTGAATTCCCAATTTTTCTTCTCCTACACTGATTGCAATCCAGGCTGTCCTGCTATTTTACCCCTAGCTTGGGAGATAAACATCGATTCACACCTTTCAAAATATCGCACAGTGAATGCTGGTGAGAGTAATTTACAATTGTTTTGTAAATATGGTAATACCCATATGCATTCTCATATATATCTACATAATTGTATATGAAGATATGTCATGATATTTGTGCATAATTTTGAATTATTTTTATAATTGCTTAGATGTGTATATTTGTATTAGAATTATAATTCTGTTTTTGTAGTTGGAGGTATATAAGTGTTATGGACGACCGATAGCAAAAAGGTTTTTTTTTACATTCTCCGCGTAGAACATCGTTTCTTCAATATCTTCGTCGCCACTGTTATGGTCCAATGTTAGGACCAAGGAAGAATAACACGAACACAAGAGTATAAATAACAAAGATATATTACACAGAATAATAATACAAGATGTGAAACGTGTTAGTATGACTGTCAGTCTGGTTTGGAGTGAAGTACTATTGGCTCGACTCGATTCCGTCTCGTCTCTCTCTCTTGAGAGGCGCAGTATTCATAGTGTCAGGAAGGGTTCACTCTGTCGTTATAGGTAAGGTCCCATAACAATAAGTTGTGTGCATATATACTTTTGCATATTTCTTTATATTAGCAGTGTGCTGCAGAGACCAAATTTTACAAAAAAAGAAAAATACTTTATTCCAATCATTTGTGTCAAAATAGAAGGAAATGGGCCAAAATTTTGCAATTTCTTGAAAATTGGAATGGACCCAGTCAGAAACGTGCCCACACTTTCCCGGGGCCCAAAGATTATTAAAAATGACAGCGTATTCCAAAATACTTTAAAATGTGCCACCGACCTTGCTTACTTTGATTCAAAAGATTGAATACAAGGTTATCTGCTCTTTCTATTTTTGATGGTTTATGAAAAATAGATTGTTTTTTTTTTTTGTAAAATAAAAGCCCACATGACAAATTCAGTTTCCAAGAATTTGGAGTTACAACCCTCCAGTCACAGCATATAATTCTACATATTCTTTGCATGAGCCACACTTGTTAGGTGTTTGACGCAGCAAACCTATCTGCCCTGAAGCATGTAAAGAGTAAAATTGAACTAATGGAAACTAAATCAAAACATTGCCATCTTTGAAATTGATGGATTTTGGAAACTAGTATCGAATGATGGTACTAAAACATCAATCAATGAGGAATTTAATGATGCATTGTATAAAGCTGGTAAAAAGAAAACGTTGCATTATATAAAGAAAGACGTTTTAGATTCCTTTGATATAGTGCTGCTTCATTACTTCAAGATTTTCATGATCTAAGGAATGCTGTTTCAGATACACCATCAAATAATCAATTGGTACAGGCATGTACATTGTACCTACACGTGGAATATATTGATTGAATGCGCTTTAAGACGTGTGGTATGGTTTAATTTCAAAGTCACTATGCCTTTTTTAAACATGTGTGAGTTGGAATCACCAAAGATTTTCTTGACCATTCTTACTGCTCTTTATAATGGCCTGAGATGTTAAAATATGAACACTTTTGCCCGATAGCATGTCTCGATAGAATGTTGAAGTATTCGGTGATTTCAATTCAAACTAGTCAATTTTGTCACCGCTTTTTTCCTGATATTTGGTCTCTTTCAGCTCCCAAATACGCTATTGTTTTGGACATTCATGTGTAGACTCATAATTACGTGAATAAAAACATGGTTTTAATCATTTGAATCATTTGGGTAAAGGTTCTTTGATGGATATTCATGTTATTTGGAATACGTTTTCATTTTTAGTGATTTTTTCGGATCCCGGACAGGTCTGGGTCTGTTTCGGTACAGCTCCATCTCAATTTTCAAAGATTTTCACAATTTTAACCCATTTCCTTCTATTTGGACAGAAAGGAGTGATATAAAAAAATGGTATTTATATTTTATGTCTATTCATCATTCAATTTTTTCCATTCATTTATACACATTTTTATGTCATACTCCTTAATTGTTATTTTAAAACAAGCCCTGTAAATAATATATATATATATATATATATATATATATATATATATATATATATATATATATATATATATATATATATATCAACATTCAAGCTATGAAACTGTCAGTTTTCAATCAGCACCTCAGGATAGCGTTTTGCATAAAACTTAGAATTATGATACCGGTGATGAAACATATATATTCATCCTTATTCTATATAATCTATAATTTCCATTGTGTTATTCTTGGAAATATATCATGTCTTCCCTTCTATTCCCATGCGCTAACTTTGTGCATTCACTGACAAACTACACTGTTTTATTTATCACCGCTCATCCTACACGTCAAATTCACAATTACATTGTTCAAATTTCTCTTAACAGGTTTAGTTCACGAGCAAGCACAAAGACATACAATAAGGACATTATATATCAATATTCGAAGTAACTCTTGCAATACTTTGCAGCAGTTCTAGAAGTGCCTTATTTCCAGAAAAGGAAAAAAAAAGAAAGGAAAAAATGCAGTGCTTTACAATAGTTCGACAGAATGTCTTTTACAAGTTATAAAACTAGGATATATACAAGTATAATTATATATATAGGCAAACGGTACTTAAGAATGGAAAGCAAGTGAAATCTTACTAAAAGAAAGGGGGGAGTTCTCATCATAAAATTGGATGTGAGATGTTTAATTAGTAAAATCCATTAGTCACTTAGTTTGGTGTGAATCTTTGTAGAATTCCTATAGTTTTGTTCACTACCCCGGGGTCAGACGCCAGTAATTTACATAATTTGTAAATGTATTTTCCTTCTTACCTTTTTAAAATCTATATATACTGGATCTTTTGTCAGCATAGCATCCGAATTTGCAGTCGTTTAAGATAAAATGTCCAGCAAATTCATCATATCTGCAGTTTTTAAATCTTTACTTTCATTTTATAGTTGTTCAAAGTACATTAACCGGGTTTGTCGGGTAGATTGAATCGTCCATATTTCTTCTTCTTCGTCTACTTCTTCTTCTTCTTCTTCTTCTTCTGATTATTATTATTATTATTATTATTATTATTATTATTATTATTATTATTATTATTAGAAATAGTCGTAGTAGTATGATTTAACTCACTGACATTTTACTAGAATTTTCTGTTGGCTTTCAGCGAGGATTAACCGCAAACCACCGCAATGCTTTTGCATTCTTATCAACATCATAATACTTTCCTTAGATATATCTCCATTGTGACGATAGCATTACGACACTACCTAAGTCTAGGTCTCCAGTAATGAAATATTAACGCATTGCACAAGACAGAAAGCAAAAGAAGATAATAATAATAATAATAATAATAATAATAATAATGCAGGGTTGAAAGGTGAAACTGAGGGTTTCATCATTGCTGCACAAGACCAAGATGCAGATTCTGTGACAAATATCCAGAAACCATTGATCATCTTATATCAGGTTGCACGATATTGGCACCCACTGAATATAAAACCCGGCATGACAGAGTGGGCCAATATCTGCACTGGAAAATTTGCAACTCCTATGGGAAGGAAACTGGAAGAAATTGGTACGAACACCACCCTGACCCGGTTACGGAGATATGACCTGTTACAATTCTATGGGACTACACAATACACACTGACAGAACAATCCAAGCCAACCGCCCAGACATTGTTATTAAAGACCACAAACAAAATAAGTGCCTCCTTATTGATATGGCAGTCCCTGCAGACTGCAATGTGTCTTTGAAGATATTCGAAAAATTGTCAAAATACAAGGACCTTGAAATAGAAATCTCAAAAATGTGGCACATGGGAACATCAACAATTCCTGTTGTAGTTGGAGCCCTTGGACTGGTTGGAAAAGATTCCAGTAGGCTGATTGAAGGGATCCCTGGAAATCCATGCCTCAAAGAGATACAAAAAATTGTTCTGACAAGTACAGCCCACACTTTACGAAGGGCTTTATCTATGTAATTATTTGTTCATTTTTTTTATTTTGCAGTGGAAAGTGTCATGATGCCATTTCTAACCTTAGGTCCCTGGGTGGGACCCGGAAAGAAATGTGTAAACGCCAGATATCAAAGGAAATAAAAATAATAATAATAATAAAAATTGATCACGTCTCTCCTGCCGAATTATACTTACTCTTTTCTCGATGAAAACAACATTCTTTTCCTCGAAGAGAAGGCATGTCAAAGAAGTTCAGAAAAAAAGGTAGAAACCTCAGCAGAGCTTGGGTAGATTACAGTAATGCCTGTGATAGTGTGCCACAGACGTTGATCCTTAAGTCAGCCAACATCAAACTGTTTGAATATCCGACGAGGAATCTCCCCTTCTGGTCCGTCAAAATGAACCATATAGTAATAACTGAGGATACAGTTTAAAAAGGAAGGCATGGGGTATATCAAATTCTTTGCCAAAGACGAAAATATGTTGAAATGTATCCTCAATCCTGTAAAATGTTACAGTGATGTTATTAAGACAGATGTTGGTTTTGGTTTGGTTTGCCTTGCTTTGGTTTCCGGCATATCAATATCAATTGGTTATTAAGTGACGACATTTTTTTTACTGCTGCTAATATTTAAAAAAAAAAAAATAAATATAGCTGGTAATATTTTTTAAAAAAATGTATTGCTGGTAATAAATTTTGCAAAGTATTTCTGGCATTAAAACTGATTTAACAATTTCATAGTTTTGAACTCAGTTTGGGGTTTAAATATTTGCCCATAGCTTGGACCATAACAGGTGCTACCAACCCGGATCAGGGTGATGTTATACATGTTCACCATAGTCTGAATGTAGAATCCAACGGCTGTAATTTTTTCAGTAAAACAACACCAATATCTAGTAGCAGCTGTTGAATAATTCTTAAAGTCTTCCATATGAGAGGTTGGCAGTGAATATTCGGAGAAAACAAAATGGTCGGATTGAATACTTATGATTGGTTAACCTTCTATTGTTGGACTATAAAATGAATCAGCTCATTTTGGTTGGCCCACTAGTACACCAAGGTACGCAAAAAAAACTAACAGGGGACACCAGCAATTAAAAGGTGGTTCTACACGCCTCAAAAACTCATGATCAAGACCTTGCTGTTAAGCGTAGTTTATCGTTTTACGCGGATGTAGTTTATCTTCATAATGGATGTCGGATGAGATAAATGTGCCAAATAACATTCAGGAAATAGAGAATTACAGAAACACACTCAATTGATTTAGATTTTGTCATAGAGGATTAGGGAACTGGAACAAGAAAAAGCCTATAAATACCTAGAATATAGCGAAAGAGATAGAATACACCATAAACGAATGAAGGAGAAAGTAAGAAAGGAATACTACAGGCGTGTGTGTCTTGTGTTAAATACCCAGTTCAAAAGTGAATACCAACCATAAACATTTTGGCTCACCGTATGGTGCAATACGAGTTCAACATCCTTAATTGAACCATAGCTGATATTAAGCAAATGGATTTCAAAAACATAAAGGTCCTCACTTGCCACAGCATGCAGCAACCTAAGGCTAATGTTGACCATTTGTATCAGTCTGTATCCGAAGAAAACAGAGGATTAGTTCAACTTTAACTGTCTTACAAAACCACAATAAACGGTCTTTAAAAATACCAGAAACATATAGAACACTGGGCGACGTTCAATGAAGCAATTTCTTAACTTAAGTCTATGGTTGCGACCCGGAAGGAAATGTGTAGACAACAGAAATCAAAAGAATTAATAATAATAATAATAATAATAATAATAATAATAATAATAATAATAATAATAATAATAAACTTAAAGGCATTTGTTCATATGCCAAAAATATTTTAATCATATTCACTTGAAAAAATATGCGAAATATATTTTAATCATATTCACTTAAAAAAATATGCCAAAAATATTTTAATCATATTCACTTGAAAATGTTTTTAATACAACATATATATATATATATATATATATATATAAATATATATATATACATATATTCATATATATATATATATATATATGTATATATATACACACATATATATATATATATAATATTGTTTCCTTAAAAGAAGGTGAAATCACGCAATCACAGAGAGATGGAAAGAGAGAGATGTGCAAAGAGAAAGAGATGGAAAGAGAAAGAGGTGGAAACAGAGAGAGAGCGAAAGGGAAACAGAGAGGTGGAAACAAACTTAAATCATTATGGGACCGATGGCCGACGTACGCACGATTCACAGTCTTTTAGTATTATGTAGCTAGCTAGTTAGATAGATAGATAAAGAAGAAGAAGAAGAAGAAGAAGAAGAAGAAGAAGAAGAAGAAGAAGAAGAAGAAGAAGAAGAAGAAGACACAAATAGGAATGAATAGTAATCGTGATGCTAGTTGAGGTAATAGTGATGATGATGGTGGTAGGCATTGTGCTGATAGTGAATCTAGCTTATTTTAATGTTCTTTTGTTATTTACTAGTAATTTATATACTATTTTTATTTTATAAGCTATACAGTACAAACACTTATAATAAACTTTTCTTGAAATACTATTAGCAAGTATATATTAATTGAATTTATGGGTAAAAAATTATTCGTGTAATAACAGGATTAGGGAGAGTTGAATATAGTTTCATATTACTGAACATAAGAGAGAGAAAGTCAACAAATATTCGGTTGAAAATTGATGTTATGCCGCAGTCTGGTGCCGTCTTGGGATCTGAATATAAACGAAACGAAGATTTTACCGTTGTTGTTCATAATAGCAATAAGAAAAAATAGTAGGTGCAGGCCCCCTGAAAGTGATGACCCACCATTTTATGGATAAGCTCTGGCGCCCACAAACCAGCCCTCCACGTATGGGTAAATATGAACTACCTATAATGCTGACACAACGAAATAACATCGGTCGTCACGCGGTTCAACAAGGACCGCGATCCCCAGACCGCGATCCCCAGTGAGGAACCAGACTAGGATCGAAAAGTATGCAACGAACAAACTCCACCTAACGAGATCTAGTGCAAAAGCACGCCTAGGACAGTCCTCAAAGAGGCTCTATATATTCATTCAAAGAACATCCCAGAAAACGAACAATAAATAAATGATCCAGGGAAGGGGATATTGAAATAATTATAGCATTTTAAACCGCTACGATAATTCTGAAAACATCAATAAGGACCTAACCACCTATGATATTTGGCGACAAAAACTCCCTCTAAAAATTGATGCCAACTAACTAGCCAATGTTCGGCTTGACACCATCAGGAAAACAGCAATACCTGATATAGAATTCTAAAGCGTCAGAGAATATATAAAAAATAAATTAAACATTAATATAGAGGGTATAAATGCCAAAAACCTAGATCGGGAACATAGAGAGGAACAAATAGAAAATAGTTGTAATAATCCCTCTGAGGTACACAAGGAAAAAGAGGAAGATAATCATGAATATGATAGAGAAGCAGAGATGGCAAAAACATCCGATATAAATAGTAGAATATAAACGAAATGTCTTTCGAGGAAAGGCCAACAATTCCAAAATTAAGAAAAAAACGTCAAATCAATCTCGCTAACCAAGCAATTAGGGAAAAAAGGGACGAAGTAGAAAGACCGATGAACCTAAAAGAAATTAATCATTTTATATACGCGGCAACAATCGCAGAAACAATAGGTAAAAATTTTAAAATTACAGAATAAACCGAAATGTAAAATGCTAGTCCGGAATAAAAAAAAACAATAGAAACCGAAATTTATAAACTAACAGTAAAATTGTCACTTCCGGGTGAATTATACAATGACTCAAAAATGAAAGAATGAAAAAATGACCAACTGAAACGAAGCCTTGACATACAGAATAAGACTAGCGTACCAAACGTTAAAGAGAAATTTAAACAACAAATGCAGGCACAACGTATCAGGCATTATTAAAAAAAAAACTACGAATTCTTCTGGCAAAACAAGAACTTCAAAAAAGGGGCAAAGAAACTATATAGAGGAGTGAGAAAAAATAAAATAGACATAAATGACACGACTAATATCCAGGAGTAGGAGGCGTTCTAGTGTAAGATGCGAGAAAACTGCAAATTGCACAATGAAAGAGTTAGATGAATCAAGCAACAACAACACAGACATATAGAATGCCAAAAATGGACGGATATCAATATTACTGAAACAACCACTGCAATCTACAACACCAAAAAGCGGAAAATACTAGGAATAGACCGAATAGCCAATTTTTGGATAAGAATATATCCAGAACCCACCATGACCTCGCACGGGCATACAATGATATAATCATAAACTCAGAAAAAAATTCCAAATGGCTCAGGTGGGGAGTAACATAACAAACCCCCAAAACAAAATGACACAGAATCCGACGAACTATAGACCCATTACCTACCTACCAACAATTAAAAAAATTCTGACTTCTATCATACCCGAGAGAACATACGACTTTCTTGATAAAAACAATTTACTCCCAGTAGAACAGAATGATAAAAAGAGGAAGTTATCGATGCAAGGTCCAACTAATTATCAGTAAACAATTTTGGAAGAGGTGAGAACAAGGAAAATAATCTTATCCATAGCATGGGTCGCCTACAGAAATGCCTTCAATATTGAACTACACTCATGAATAGAGAAGGGACTAAACATATACAGAGTATGCTCCACAACGTTCCAATTCAAAACGCAGAGGATAAATACTGGAACACTAAACTAAACCTAAATCATAGAAACGGCATACTGACATACAGAGCAATCAACATCAAAAGCGGGATGTTCCAAGGAGATACATTGTCACCATGACTCTTCTGCCTTGCATTAGCGCTACTCAGCTGCCTAGTGAACAACAGTAGCTATGAATAGAAGTCGGAGAATGGCAAACTGATTATTTTATTCTATATTGATGATCTTAAAGCATTTGCCAAGGAGGACAACCAACAAAAATAAAACTACTCATCATTGTCAAAACCTTCAGCGAAGACAATGGGATGGACTTCGGAAACGACAAATGTGTCAAATCCACCTTCAAAGGCAGTAAACTAAGGATTCTACAAATTTAGACGTTGTTATCAACAACAATATTAAAGAACAAAGTCAAGATGATACATAGAAATACTTAGGATTTAATGAAAGTGACGGAATGCAACATCCAATTATGAAGAAAAAGACACGAATATAATATTATAAGAGACTCCGTAATGGGGCCATTAAAATGAAGGCTATCAACAACTTAGCTATACCCGTAGTAACATACGACTTCAGCATTATATGGCACTTGAATGACATTAAACGATAGGACACCAAGAGCAAAAGATACTTGCATAAATGAGAATGCACGGCATGAAATCAAACGTTGATAAGACCTAAGTACCAAGAGCCACAGGAGGTAGAATGAACACAATCGAATTGGAAACATACCTAACAAAAACCAATGACCCTCTCCTACAAATGGAAAACATCCACTCCATCAACAAAGAAGCAACACTCTTCAAGAATCAGTTTAATATACCTGAAATCCTATCAACAAAAAACGAAGCGAATACCAACTACGCCAAATGAGTAAAACAGAAAGCAAATGAACTTGGATAAATAAAATTACAAAAAACATAAAAAAGGGAGGACAAAGCGTTGCATGTCAAATACTTAAAAAGAACGAAAGATCAGATGTGGATCAACAGAAAACACATCAGTGGCCGAGTGGCTCCTGGTCGAAATCTGAGACAGTAGGCCTAATTATTGCAGCTCAGAAACAAAGTTTCGCACCTAGTTCCTATCAGTGTCACATAAACAAGGATGGAATTAACCCGAAATGCAGGATCTGCAGAAAATATGGTAAAACTTTCGAACATATTAGGCTGTCCGGAACTAGCAAAAAATGAATATACTCACAAGCATAAAAGGTATTGACATGTGTACACTAGAAGTTATGCAAGAGGCAAAAAATCGATACCACTGAGAGATGGTATGGGTACAAACCTGACGTAGATACTCAAAATAACGATGTAACTATGTAGACCTATATGAAATAAATAAAAAGAAACAAACAAGAATTCAAACTCAGGGGCCCCTGCCCACTAGAAATTACTTTTGTAGTAATGTAAAATCACATAACATTAACAAAGAGGGTGGGTGTCTCACATCAAAACAAGAACTAAAGTTGATATAAACATAAGTCCCCAAATCATTTTTTTTCGAGTAAAGTTATAACAAATTTTACTGTAGATGGCGCTGCGTTGCCATGCAAACAACGTTAATTTTCTCATTCATTTACATTTGTAACTACACTGCCTTCCACGTTTAACGTATGTCGTAGAATTTGAAGTTTTTGTTATTATGCTCGTGGTGTAGTATATTGCTGTTGTCAATAAGTATTTCCCTGTATTGCGATGGTGGACAGGAAAAGTGTTCCGATTAACAAAGGCAGGATATTCATATCGTGAGCAGGCAGATACGATTTTTATATACGCAGCGAGAATGGTAATGGACACGAGGCTGCAGGGTTGTATCAGATTGCGTTTCACGAACGAAGGCAACCGAGTCATCCAACATCTGCTGCTGTTTATCGTCGCGTTGTTGAGACAGGGTCCGTGACACCATAAAATATGGATCGATGAAAACCGAGATCTTCTCGTACGCCTGACCACGAAGCGCACATTCTCCAGGCTTTGGGAGACAATCTATGTATCATAACACGTCAAGTGGCCCTAGCATGTCTTACATCTCACAGTTCGGCATGGAGAGCATTTGAAAAGCAGCTCCTGTATCCTTATCATTTGCAATATGTGCTTGGTCTTTCGTCCTCTGATAAGTTACAAGAGGAGAAGTTTTGAAGAACTTTTATTGCAAACGGACATTTTGAACATTTGTTATCTGTTGCGATGACCTTTTGTATATATATTTATATGGAGAGCTTACCTTGTTTGCGTGTCAGAAAGCCACGTCCAAAATGTTTGTAAAATTATTTTTGGATTTTACATTTAACAGAGTCTGCCTTAAACATTAAACTTAATATCTGAAAAACGAACAATTTGAGGAACCCACACCAATGTTTGTAAAGTGATTTCTGATACACCCCATATATATATATATATATATATATATATATATATATATATATATATATATTCAATCCTTTTTCTTTTAATAATATTGTGACACTATTTTACTATGGTAATTGGCTGACTTATTAACCATAGAAATTAAAACCTGGAAATACTTAAGGCGAGAAAGAGCTATATCGAAAGACACTTTTTTTTAAATGGGAAAAGTTTTTATTTCATTTACGAAGAAAGATACGTTTCGCAAAAAACAGGAAATCCGTAAGAGAAAGCCAGAGTTAAGATTCTGTCAAAATTCATTAATGTCATGATAAGAGAGTGACGCGCCAAGGGAAACAGAATTCGGGAAAGAAAGACAAAGCCAACTACACATGGCAGCCATAAAAAAATTTCGGCTTCGGTCAACTGCATACAGGTACAGAAAATCAATATTAGTTATCTTTCAGAGATACCATTTAATTTTTGTTCTTGGATCCCGAGGAAGAAAGCCATCTGTTATATGTACGTATCTTGGCATGACAAGGGAATCGCGTAAAAAAAGTATTATTATTACTTATTCAAAATGTTGACGACAGACACAGCGTCGCCAAATTTGTGCATCTGGTGATACGAGAATTTTAAGACATGAGAAAAATAAAGAATTTGATTCTCAGGTAAACACGACCACCCAGTTAAAAGTTGACTAGCGGAGAAACCAGGTGTCAGATTTTGACAGTGATTAATGAGTCGGTAGAGATTCTGCTAAGTGGATTTTCGGTGGCTCAGGAAAAGGATAAGATATGATAAAAATTTAATTATGGCAATGTGGAATTCATAAAGATTTTGGCCGATGAACAGGATTCTGGAAGATAATTCTAAGAAGGCCAGTCTAGCCACAGCCACACTGCCGAGCGATCAATGGCCAAGTGGTGGCGCGAGTGATAGGCGAAGGTGAATGTATGAGAAAGTCTGGGAAGTTGTTAACACCCACTGAGAGGATTGGTATGAGATACCAATATGAGAAAGGAAGAGTCTAGGAGGATAAATTTTCCTCCGACCTTTCCTCACGGAATTATCGAGTATTGTCGAGGAACCTAAACCACGTGCGGCCACATATCGGACTTTGGTCGGTGTCCGTATAAACGAACATCGCCGGGCGTTCCAGCAGTTCCAGAGGGAGTTGAGTTCCAGAGGCAGTTGAGTACGAGAGCAAATGGGCTCAGAGAATATCGCCTCGCAGAAGGTGACCAAGGTCCCACGCCTTTCGACTTAGTCTTCCTACCAAAATCAAGTTTTATTGAAGAACGACTTAAGATACCAAAACTCGCTTAAGAAACGCAAAAAGTGTTACGAATCCATAGAAACGGCCTGGGAGAGAAACGCACTCCTGTATTCAACAGACAGATAAAGATAATTGTTATTTCTCAACATATTTGAACCTCTTGAGTTTGTTTTATTATTTCTTTTACTTCCGTTTGTGCGGTATCACCTTTACCCCGGATTCAGCTTGCACTACGGCCCGACGCCTGATTGATTTCGTCTACCTAAGATCAAAGTCACAACGTGGGTAGGTTAGACTGGAGATCAAAGCAGTTACTTCGGGAACCAGACGTTCGAAGCGAGCTGGGAACGACAGAGCTGATATCGAACCGGAAACGACCAGATCGACCGGGACACAGGCTGGTGGCAACGACAAAGAGTCAACCCCAAAACGCTGGTGGAAGAAACATTACAGCTTCGCGCTGCAACTAGGAATTGACCACGGACCTACGACGCAGTGTCACATATTGGCGACGTGACCAGTGGATGTCACATATAGGCGCTGCGACCACTGCGCCCACCACGACCACAGCAGTGGGCGTCCCATATTGGTACCCTTGGTAAACCAGGATTCGGCCGCCAGTGGGTGTCACATATTGCCGCTGCGACGATCGGTGTGAGGCACATATTGGTGCCACGACCAAGATATCGACCCTAAACCACGCCGGGTGTGTCACAATATACATATATTAAGTCGTTGATTGAGACTTAATTAAGATCCTTTGCAGTTCTCATCAAGGAAGCCGCAGTTGTTTTTCCTACACATGTACTTTCAAGTCCTCCAAGATTATCGTCAGGGGTAAATTACAAACGCATTGTAATTGTGATAAAATGGCACTAAATATTTGTTATATGCATTTCAACACATTGCTCCTATACTCGTAATGAATTTTGTTGCGAGTGCTTTGGTTGCTTTTTATATGGAGACCCTCAAGAATTTGAAGTTTTCGTTATTATGCTCGTGGTGTAGTATATTGACGTTGTCAATAAGTTATTGCGTATTGCGATGGTGGACAGAAATCCGTTTTTAGATGAGTAATAGTAGATGCATGCGACAAATAAAATTTAAGACGTGTTGATAATGCTGCCATCGTCAAACCAAAATATATTCTTAATTTTTTGACAGACATACTATCACCCAAACCATTTTGAAAATACTCTAAGCGTCAACATCATGTACTACCTTAAAGAATTTGATTTACATCAAAAGCTATAACAGCTGCAATATATCATTTACAAATTATATATCGATAAAATATACGTTTATCTTGAAGTTATAAATGATGTACAAAATGTCAGTAGCTAAAGACATAAAAACACGAAATCGCGTAAAATATTTAGATTTCTGGATCAAATGACCCATGATGATATGCCGCTAAATAAAATCAGCCAAACCAAACCAATCAAAATATTTAGATTTCTGCATTAAATAACCAGTAGGTCTTGATATGCCGCTAAATAAAATCAACCAAACCAGACCGATAATAATATTTAGATTTTAGCAATAAACAACAAAACCAAACCTAATCGAAATATTATGATATTACAAAAACTTAGTTGTTGAGTCGATCTCGGCCATGTGAAATTAATAAACAAACCTTCGTTCATCCTTCTAACAACATCAGTCGGATTAAAAAATATTATGCCCAAAATATTAAGCTAAATCTTTATAAATTCTAACGTTCTTAAGTTACGAATAAAATCTTGCAATTTCTGATATTGTTGTTTGTGTTCTAATTCTTTTACGTTTAGCGTTACTTCGGTACGTGAGCAATAATGTATTCCAAAACTTTCTATCCCTTATCGCTCTTATCAGGATTTGTCTTTTCAATATATGTCGTCTCTGTTATGCCGTTCATTTATATCATCTTGTTAGGAAGGTGACTGCTGCTCGCTTTTGTAATATTGTTTTTAATATCTCCTATTCTCCAAAATCTATTTCCCCCATAGGCTGTTACAGAAACTTCACATCTGCCTTTCAGATTCTAAATACAGACGCCATTTTTGCTTGCTATGACCTTAAATGTTCATTTTTATTCAGATGTGCAGTCTATGGAATTTTCAGCATCCTTCTGTAGAATAAGATTTCTTTCTGTCTCTACTACATAGGTGATAACGCGTAATTGCTGTCGTTCACAGGTCCACCCTAAGCAGGGATGGTAGCACCTGTTACGATTCCAAGTATGGGCCAATAGGAAACATCCAAACAAAATACTATGAAAATATATAAATGCATTTTTTATTATAAAACTACCAGCAATACATTTTTATGTCATAAATTACCAAAGGTACCTACTTATAGCAACATTATCGCAAATACCTACTTATGGCTAAATGTATAGCTGAAAGCGCTCGGACAATAAGAACATTCGGACAGTTTTTATATAATTTATCATCGGAAAAGAAAAACATTATTAGATCGCATGAGATCGCATAAAAAACTAAATAAAAGCACCTTGTCAGTCGTTTTTAATGAAATGTGCTTAAAAGAAGGATTGCTGCCTAAATACACACACACACACAAACATATATATATATATATATATATATATATATATATATATATATATATATATGGTATTCAGTCCTTTCTTCTCGGTTTCTCTTATTAATTACTGTGGGAGTTTTTTATTCACTTTCTATCAACACTAATTAATTTGCATATCTTACACTGTTAAAATTGCGTCAGCGAATTAATATGCTTGGTAGGACTTCCAGTTCTCTCTTGGTCTCCTCGTTATCATCGTGAAATGCGTAGGTTGACAATGCACATCCTTCTTTTAGGGCTCTTTCATTTTGGTGTATTTATTGCATCCACATTCTCTCCCTGTGCAGGTGGTCTGATCCCAGTATTAGTACTGGATTATTTTAATATCTTCCCAAATTATTATTTTTTGCAATGGTATTTTTCTATCTGATATAATGCTAGCATATAGACTTCTTTAACATTGACATTTAAAACATTCTCTTCATATCTATCTATCTATCTATCTATCTATCTATCTATCTATCTCATTTTGTTCAATATCTATCTATCTATCTGTCTATCTCATCACTTTCTATCTATCT
This sequence comes from Acanthosepion esculentum, assembly GCA_964036315.1. Taxonomy (NCBI): domain Eukaryota; kingdom Metazoa; phylum Mollusca; class Cephalopoda; order Sepiida; family Sepiidae; genus Acanthosepion; species Acanthosepion esculentum. Next base: position 134,114,127 of record OZ038486.1, on the reverse strand, counting down.
CAGTATAAGCATATCTATCTATCTATCTACATTTTATCTCATTCTATTCAATATCTATCTATTTATCTATCTATCTCATCACTTTATATCTAGCTATCTCAGTATAATCATATCTATCTATCTATCTATCTATCTATTATGATTATTGATACCAGCAATTAAAAAAGTGTCATGATACATAATATATATCGAGGACAGTCTCGCAATATTGACGCATTTCTGTGCCATTTAAGAATAATTGTATTATTGAAAGAGTGCATACATCTATAATCTCTTATTATATACCCTAACATTTGATATATATATTTGATATATATATATATATATATATACATAAACACACCCACCTACACACACACACACACACACACATATATATATATATATATACATATATGTGTGCGTGTTTTGGATAGAACATACATATATATATATATATATATATATATATATATATATATATATATATATATATATATATATATACGTGTGTGTGTGTGTGTGAGAGAGAGAGAGAGAGAGAGAGAGAGAGAGTTGAATGCAATATCGATCTGAATTCGGAAGAATGATAGGATAAAGAACAAATAGAAACCGTTTATCAATCTAACACGTTTCACTTTTTTAAAGCGTCAACAGAGAATGAGATATGGAGTAAAAGAAGAAGGGAATGGCAGTATTTTTACTTTTGTCTTGTTTGATTTTCATTGGTTAAACATGTTCCACGCGCAATCGATTTTTTTTCAGACGACGTCAGTATCATTTGTAGCTTTACTAATTCAAGGAGAGACGACGGCGCGTCCTTTCGATGTTCAAGTAATTAACGCATTCCAAGCCGACCTGAAACAACATAAATATTATTCCATTCCTGTATGAAAAATTTAGATAGAAGATAATATATATATTTATATATTTTATACGTTTTGGTCGCGCTGAACCCAGACAATGTCATTTGAGTTCGCGACCAAAACGTGTATATATATATATATATATATATATATATATATATATATATATATATATATATAACTAGCATCACTCAGCTAAATCACAAACCTTAATTCTCTCTCTTCCTCTCTATTTCTTTGTCACTCTCTGCCTCCTCCACCCTGTCTCTCTCTTTCTTTCTCTCACTCTCTCTCTCTGTATGTGTATATATATATATATATAAGTAAGTCGGCGCTGATTGGACAGCAGTGGCTTTTATTGGCGGAGTCCATTTGTTGCGTGCTTGGCGTATTTTTTGTTTGTTTCAGGATCGCCTGCCGGAATAGTACTGTTTCGGTAGGGTCTCTTGGGCGAGCAAGTATGATGTTGGAAGACCCGAAACTTGCCATGACTTCAAGTCATAACATCACTGACGAGGCGATCCTGAGCACTCATGGGAGTGTTTTCATAACAAATTGCATTCTGAATTACGCAGTGACTGCTGGGAATAGACCAGATGACGACCAAGGAATAGTCTTGGTGACTGCTGGAGAGACAGTCGACAGCCGGAAAGACGGCACACAGGATCATGTTGGATTGGCAGTTCAGCATGTACATTCCGTCAGGAATAATCCCAAACTTGCCACGACAGCACGCAACGATACATACCCCCAGGGAATCCCGAGAGGGGGGGGAGAATGAGATTCCCGTTAGGACGGATATTTCGATACCGACACTTATGCTCGATAAAAGGACTTCGATTGTGATTTGCGACTGCGGGAAAGAATGTAAGAATCCGCGTGGCCTTAAAATACATCAGGCTCGGATGAAATGCATGGATAAGGGAGGTCCAACGCAACGTACAGGTTTAACCCCTGGTGAGACGAAGGAGGTGCAGGGCCGGGACTCACACCACAGTGCCCAGTCCCTCCAAGCAACCGACCAAACATCCCCAAGCATTGTAATCCGTAAGCAGATCAAATGGCCTCCAGCGACGTGTCACAGCGAATGGCAACAGTTTGACGAGGACGTAAGCAAAATCCTTCTTATTACATCTAAAGGCAACGCTGATAGGCGGTTACACGTCTTATCGACAATGATCGTCAGTTATGCCACAGAACGATTTGGCTTGCGCGAAGATAGGAAAAACAAACCCTACAGCAAGAACCGTAGGGCAGAGAAGATACAGGGCCTGAGGAGAGAGTTAAGGTTACTAAAAAAAGGTACAAGCAGTCTAGCGAAGAAGAACGCTATTCACTATCAGAGCTCCGGGATGTTGTAAGATCCAAACTAAAATCTATTCGTAAAGCTGAGTGGCATCGAAGGAGAAGGAAGGAAAGAGCGAAGAAAAGATCATCGTTCTTCGCAGATCCTTTTGGCTTTACGAGGAAGCTGCTTGGGGATAAGCGGAATGGTCAGTTAGAATGCTCTGCAGAGGAGATTAACAACTATCTTCAGAACACATTGAGTGACCCTGTAAGAGACAAGGATCTTGGCCATATAGAAGCCTTGGTTAATCCAACCCATCCGACGGCTGATTTTGAATTGGACGAACCAAGCTGGAAAGAGATTAGGGAGGTAGTGAAGGCGGCTAGATCAGCCTCAGCTCCCGGAGAGAGTGGAGTTCCATATAGCGTCTATAAACGCTGCCCGAGTCTTCTCCAGCTCCTTTGGAAGATTCTAAAGGTAATATGGCGTAGAGGTAGAGTTGCAGACCAATGGAGATTTGCAGAGGGTGTATGGATCCCCAAGGAAGAAAACTCCAGACATTTAGACCAATTCAGGAGTATCTCTTTATTATGCACCGAAAGTAAGATCTTTTTCAGTATTTTATCGCGGCGCCTGACGAGATTTCTTTTGGTTAATAATTACATCGACACGTCAGTACAAAAGGGGGGAATTCCTGGTTTCCCAGGATGCCTCGAACATACTGGAGTAGTCACGCAGATATTAAGAGAAGCTAAGGAAAATAAGGGCGACATCGCCGCATTGTGGTTGGACCTAGCCAATGCATATGGATCCATTCCACATAAATTATTAGAAGTGGCCCTAAGGAGATATCATATTCCCGAGAAGATCAGCCTATTAATCCTGGATTATTATAACAACTTTCAAATAAGAACTATTTCCAGGTTTATAGTTTCCGATTGGCACAAGATCGAAAGGGGTATTATTACAGGCTGTACGATCTCAGCTACCCTATTCACCCTCGCTATAAATATGGTGGTCAAATCGGCCGAAGTCGAGTGTCGAGGCCCTATGATGAATACAGGAGTACGTCAGCCACCGATTAGGGCGTACATGGATGATCTGACCATTACAACATCTTCGGTCACGGGGAGTAGGTGGATCCTCCGTAGACTTGTAAAACTTATTACTTGGGCGAGAATGTGTTTCAAGCCTGCAAAGTCGAGATCGTTAGTGATCAAAAAGGGGAAAGTAGCAGAAAATTTCAGGTTCTCGATATCGGGAACTACTATACCGACGTTGACAGAGAGACCCGTGAAGAGCCTAGGTAAAACTTTTTACAGCACCTTAACGGACACTTTATCTATCCGAATGACGATCTCCGAATTGGAAGTTTGGCTAGCCAAGGTGGACAAGTCAGGACTTCCAGGCCGTTTCAAGGCGTGGATTTACCAACACGCGGTGCTCCCAAGAATTCTATGGCCTTTGTTTATATACGATTTCCCAATGACATCAGTGGAGACCATGGAAAGGAATATTAACGGCTATCTTCGCAGATGGCTGGGACTGCCGAGAGGTCTGAGCAGTGCCGCACTATATGGCAAATCGAATGCACTTCAACTCCCCTTTAAAGGATTGGTGGAGGAATTCATAGTCTCTAGAACAAGAGGATTCCTACAGTACAGGGAATCTAAAGACCCTAAAGTGGCGGAAGCAGGCATAAAAGTCCGCAATGGAAGGAAATGGAGTGCAGAGAGCGAACTGGGTACTGCGGAGGAGCGTTTGAGACAGAAGGCTCTCATGGGGACTGTGGCATCAGGTCATGCAGGTTTGGGCTACTTTCCTGGTAACCGAGTCAAGAAGGCTAGAGATAAAGAGAAAAGACGACTAATTCTAGAGGAAGTACGTGCCAACGTTGAGGAAAAAAGATTATGCAAGATGGTGGGATTAAGCCAGCAGGGTGCATGGACACGATGGGAGAGTTTTTTACGGCGGAAAATAAGTTGGTCGGAGATCTGGCACTCCGACGCCAGTCGCATTAAATTCCTTGTGCAATCCGTGTACGATGTACTACCGAGTCCTGCAAACTTGCATATTTGGGGGATGAGCGAGTCACCATCATGCCCACTCTGTTCCAGGAAAAGTACGCTTAAACATATCTTAAGCGCTTGCCCAAAAGCACTTGGTGAAGGGAGGTACCGGTGGAGACATGACCAGGTACTAAAGAAATTATCCGAGATAGTCGCCACAGCAATTAGCGATTGCAGTTGTAAGCCCGAAACGAAGGCGATCTGTTTCATCAAGGCCGGGGAAAAATCTTCCACAGTGCGTAAGTCGTCAACCTGCATGCTCGCATCAGCCCGAGATTGGCAGTTAAGAGTAGACCTGCGGAACCAATTGAATATCCCGGTGCAGATCACGACATCGTCCCTGCGCCCGGATTTATTGGTCTGGTCGACTGTCTCCAGACAGGTCATAATGCTCGAACTTACAGTACCTTGGGAGGAGAATTTGGAAGAAGCCTTTGAAAGAAAGTTGGAGAAATACCAGGAGCTAGTTGAGAGATGCAGAGCTAACAAATGGCGGACGACCTGCCTTCCAGTTGAAATCGGATGCCGAGGTTTTGCAGGAAAATCTGTATGCAGTGCTCTAAGTCGGCTTGGAGTCAGGGGAATAAAAAAGAGAAAGGCAATCAGGGCCCTATCAGAAGCTGCAGAAAAAGCCTCGAGATGGTTATGGATAAAAAGATCTGTTCCATGGAGCTCTACGACGGGGATTGGTGGGCGTTGAGGGGCAGTTGGGAGGAAAAGAGATGCGTTGAGGGATGACCTAAGTCGCTATTTGGGGGAGGGACCTTTTTTTTTTTTTTTTTTTTTTAATTTTTTCTCATTTAAATTTTTTTTTTTTTTTTAACAATGTCACTGGTAGTCCTAACTGGGTTTTTTTTTTTTTTTTTTCTGCATTCTTAGTTGGGAGGGGAGAGAGGGGGCGGGGAGGGAAGGAAGAAATGGGAGTGGTGGTAAAGGAAAGCAATTAGCAATCATAATTCCTACGAACGTGGTCCGTTTTTTTTTTTTTTTTTTTTGCGGGGGGGGGGGGGAGATAATGTAACATTTCATTTGAAAGGAAACTTTTCTTGTTTTTACTTACCTGTTATGTCAGACTGTTCGTTGAAGATGTGGGACGATCCGTGTGTTCAAACTAAGACGAAGAAAAAGACGAGCTGGCCGTCGAGCTTTTTTTTTGTATCCTCTTAGCTGAGGAGGAAGTGACGTAAGTCGGCGCTGATTGGACAGCAGTGGCTTTTATTGGCGGAGTCCATTTGTTGCGTGCTTGGCGTATTTTTTGTTTGTTTCAGGATCGCCTGCCGGAATAGTACTGTTTCGGTAGGGTCTCTTGGGCGAGCAAGTATGATGTTGGAAGACCCGAAACTTGCCATGACTCCAAGTCATAACATCACTGACGAGGCGATCCTGAGCACTCATGGGAGTGTTTTCATAACAAATATATATATATATATATACATATATATATATATATATATTACGATTGATTATTTTTCGCCATTTAACATATTTTTTTATTTTCATGCGAGTTGTTTGTTTTTAATTTTCTCCACGGAACATTATAATATAGGCAATTATATATATATATATATATATATATATATATATATATATATATATAAACACACACACACACATATATATATATATATATATATATATATATATATAATCTCCCAGTGGAAAATTATTTTGTGTGTCTCATTTAAGCATTTCATCCTTTAGTACTTCATCGGACCAAAGTTATATTTACTTTGATGTAATTCCCCATGCACTGAAAGGTATATATATATATATATATATATATATATATATATATATATATATATATATACCTTCCAGTGCATGGGGAATTACATCAACGTAAATATATATATATATATATATATATATATATATATATATATATATATATATATCAGGGATAGAGCGTGTGTAAATATAAAAGTGGACATGGAAGTCAGCACTTAGACAGTGTGTTTCATGCTAGTGCAATCGTCAGGCTATATATATAGAGAGATTACAGGTAATAAATCCGCTATATATAACTTGGTTATTAAAGTTTACATGTAAGATGTATTATGCAGCGAATTTCTCACATTAGACATACAGATGCTGCCCTCTCCTACCAGCACTCGGACATTTTTTTTTGTTTTCTGTCATGTTATGGATTGTCTATGTATCAACTATTTCAACTGCTTCTTGCAAATAATAAATCTAAATTTCAATTACCGAAACAGTCCATCTGAGTTGAATAAACCAGCGTATTGACGTTGGTAGAAATAGGCTATAATCATGAAGTAATTTTGATTTCCCTGTTTTCTAATATCTATCTATAAAAGGCAGGATGTGTTTGTGTGTGTAACGAATGCACGGCCGCAATTTTCGACGGATTTGCACCAAAATGTACATGCACATGCACATGCTTCAAGTTAGCAGGAAGGCCAAGACCGACTTTGTATTTCCCAACTCCCATCGATAGTGGAAATAATCGAGTTTTTCATGCTTCTACGGCAGTTTTCATGTAGTTTGAGGCCATTTACTACTGGCCAGAGTGAGATCCTATAGCTGGCTGCCACGAATAGGCAGGAAGATTCTATTGGCCAGTGTGAGAGCCAATAGCTGACTGACACGAATGATAACTAGCATGCTAACATGCCAAAAGATCGATAGTTTCATTCGTCACAAGTGGGAAAAAATTAAATCTGCATGGCACTTTACTCTAATTGGCTCATTCGCTTGCTAAAACTCAACGTTGATTCTGATTCCGCAGAACTGGGTTGGGTGTGAAAAATTATATGTTGTTAACATTCTTTTTTCATTCGGTTTTTCCAGCTTTTTAAAGCTGATCGTTTTGTGTTCATTTTGTTTAGTTCTTTTTCGTAACAGCATAGAAAAAATTCGCAGGGTGAGATAGGCAAGAAGTAAGGCATGTAGCAACAGTGGAAAATTTTTTTTGTGTGTCGCATTAATCCTTTATTAATTCAAAGGACAAAAGTGATCTTTACGTTGATGTAATTCCCCATGCGCATGATGGGGATGAAATGCTGAAATTTTATCCTATTAAAATTATTATTTTCCTCATATATAAAGAAAAACAAGAAAGTTAAATTTAAAGACTGGAATATAGCACTTGTAGAGTCACTTCTAAGTAAGTAACTAAGAAAGTTATGTCGTTTGGTTGTTGCAAATGCTTAAATATCTTTGGTAATATCTTTTTTTTTAATGTTCTATTTTTTACTTTTCTTCTTTGTTGCATTTGTTGAAGATGTTTTCATCTATCCGTCCTTATACAGCGTATATTTTGTTCTCTCAATTGCTATTAATTACCAAACCCTTTACTTCGACCCCTGCGCCACTTGTTTAACGTAGAATTTGCGTCGCTTATCCATGCTAAAAAACAAGATTGAACTATGATTTACTGACCCGTTTTATTTTTGTTAGTTGTAGACATCAGAACTTAAATTGTTAACTTAATATGAAATCTGTCATATTTTATTTCCTTCTTTTTACAGATTAATAAGAGTAGGTAGTGTTGACCATGGTCACCATAGTCTATGAATATAGAATCCAGCGCAGTACGTAATCTGTTCAATGAAACAACGTTAAAGATTAACAGTCACGAGTCAGACACTCTACTGAATCTGACTATATCGCCAATACCACCAGCAGTTGTTCCGTAATTCTTCGATATCAGAGGTTGGCAGTGAATATTCGGAAAAAACATGGCCGCTTTTATACACGTCGTATTGAATATTTTGAGCCTTCTGATTGGTTAACTCTCAAATTGGTGAACTATAAAATGAGTCAGCTCATTTTGGTTCGCTCACTAGTTCATAAGGTACCCAAAAACTCCAACAGAGAGGCTCAGCTTTCGTCTGCTTCGTATTTCTTCCATCTCCATTAAACAAGAATAGAGGTTTATCCGTTGTTCCCTGATCAGCTTACTGTTTGCTGGTTCTCTCTTTCTTCTACCAGTGCTACAATGACAAACCAGTGGACGTGACGATCCATGATGGGGGAACCGGGTTGGTGGTTTGCTGCCTGCTCCTTTGTCATTAGGAGCTCAAACATTTTGGCAGGCTTAGAGAAACTGTCCAGAACAACATTTGGGGTATCTGCAGTGCCATGTTGAGCTTGGGAAAATGTACCTGCATATATATCCGTTGGGCAACCTTCAGGCAACATTATGGTATGTTCTCAGACATTGACGACAGATAGTGACGATTATGGTGGTTTTTTTCTTACTATTCAAAACAAAGACCATGAGAATCACAAAAAATAGAAATACAACGATACTAGTTTGTCCCAGGTCTGCATCATATTAGACATGATAGCTGACAGATTAGAAAGGGCTCTTCGATCCATCCATCTGCAAACAACTTTGTCTTTGGTGACTTTAATGTTCACCATAGCACGTGGCTCATACATTCTGACGTAATGATATTGCCGGTATTCAGATATTAAAATTTTTACATTGCTAAATCCCTTACTCAAATCGTGAGATATCCTACTCGTTTCCCTAGAAAAACCGAGCAACAGGCTGCTCTACATGATTTATTTCTTACCTCCCCTCCTGAAACTTTGAATCGTGTTATCAGTGAGGGATAATATGCATATTTATTAATACATATATATATATATATATATATATATATATATATATATATATATATATATATATATATATTTTGATAATATTAGTGCTCAAAATATATATATATATATATATATATATATATATATAAATTCCCAAGAGGATAGAATCCAGGTAGAATTAAATGTCCAGGACAGACTAAGAATATAATATGAAAGGCTCAAACACTAATATTCCATGGTTATAATTTATTACATTGGAATACATTAATAACTCCTTTTTACTACACCGATCACTGTTTTATTAACAGTATCACTATGGACGCTTTCATACCTTTTCGGAAATACCAGGTGAAACTGCACTCATCACCATGGTTACTAGCATCATGCTCGGACACCATAACGCAGTAACAGGTGCATAGTTGCAAGCATGTCCTGGAAGAAGCGCAGTCTTTTTTTTGCTGAGAGAATGAGGCACCACACGATCACTAAAACCTGTGGCTCTAGTGACTACTGGCGTCACCGCAATAGGTTACTATATATGTTCAAGGTCTCTGTTCCCCTCTCTTCAATCGATTCGAAGTGTTATCATCCTCTGGTTATAAAGCCGAATGCTCTGCTTATAAATTCTCTTCAAACTGTACTATTGATTCATGTGGTGTATCCCTGTCTGACTTTCCACTGATTCTCTGTTAAGTGATATGCATATAACTCCTTACTTCTGCTTTCATTTCTAACCTTGATCCCCACAAAGCAAAGCATGTAAATTTTCCCATTGCTCAAACTGTGGACTTCCCTACTCGTTTCCCTAGCAACAGTCTACACTACTTGATTTATTTCTTACCTCCCCTCCTTACTCTTGTCGAACTTCACAATATTACCCTCTTTCAAACTCAGACTACTCTGTGGTAGCTATTAATATCTCGTTCAAATCATCCGTTAAACGGGAATCTCCGATCAATAAGATCTTATTCTATTACATGCTGATTGGGACTCACTCCGTGATCTTCTCCATGTTTCAACATGCTCAGCCACTATAGCACACAGGAACCACTATCTTCGGATATACAAGCGTACCAGCTCTCGTCACAACTGGCGCCTATTTGATACTGACAGTAATAAATGTAAGCGAGTCCTCGAAGGAGCACGGTTTGTTGAGAGAATATGGAATCTGAGTATTAAATAATTGCAAAGCCTATATTACCCCCCCTTTTCAAACAATTTGGAGTATTATCATCCTCTGTTGAAAAAGGTGAATTCTTTGCCCGTAGATTCTCCTCGAACTCTACACTTTACACATCTGAGGTTTCCCTTCCTTATTTCCCACTTAGAATCTTTGTTGAGTGATATGCATACAACACCTTCTATGTTTTCTGCTGTCATTTCTAACCTTGATCACCACAAAGCAAAGCATGTGGAACTGATGGTATCCCTGTAGTCAGTAAGAAGTGTGCTCTCTGTACAGCCTCCTGTTCTTTCTAAGCTCTACAATAAATGCCTCGCTGCTTCCTGCTTTCCTATCGTCTGTTGTTCAAGTTTTTAACAACTCTGGTGATGTGTCCTCGCCATGCAACTATCGGGCTATTAGCCTTCTGCTTCTTTTGGGAAACTCCTATCGGCCCCAATCAATGCTGAATTGGTTCAGCATCTCTCATCGCACGGCCTTTTCTAAAAAATGCAATATGACTTTCGTTTGCCCATGTCAAATTCTGATGTACTTACGATATTTACGGAAAGGTTCTATCATGCTCTAGATAAAACCGGTGAAGGCCGAGCTGTTGCATTGGTCATCTAGAAAACCTTTGACAGCGTCTGGTATACACGCCATCTCCACAAGCTGAAATGTCACGGTATTTCCAGACAGATTTTAGAGATTATCGTATCAAATCATGAAATGAAAGTTATCCTCAACGACCACTCATCTACATCTTTTCGTACTAACGCGGGTGTCCATCAGGGCATCATCCTTGGCCATACGCTGTGTTTAATTCCCATTAACGATCTTCCTGATGATCCCAGCTCAAAACTTGTCATCTACACTGGCGGCACAGCCTTTTATTCCAGCTTCGATATCAAGGCTGATCAGTCCGACAAGGTCAAAATGGCAGCTAATATTAAAAATGACTTCACATCCTTCATTACTTGTGGTAAAAGATAGCTTGTCCACTTTAACGCCCCCAAAACAAAACTTACTCCATTTATCAACTGCGAGACTCCTCTCCGCTTTCTATCACGATAGCCAATGTAAAACTCTACGAAAGTGACTCAGTGCGCCTTGTCGAGCTAGGTTTCTCAACTGACCTGAAGTGAAAACACTATATTGAATCAATTGCTGGGTCAGACCTTTAGAAGTTCTCTTGACTGTGTCGTGCGAAAGAATATTTTAACCGTACCATATAGGTAGCCACGCTTATATAAACTATCTAGTTGATAATGAATTTGATAGATACTTCTCAGACCTAACAAGAGATATACCCAGAAAATTATCCTCAATTAACCTCTTTTACAGAGGACAAATGCATAGACAATACAGCATAGATGAAAAGGCCCTTAAGTCTATAATACACCATAATGTGTTTACTGTTGATTCTAACAAAGCCTTAAAACTTAATATATATTATAGAAAATTTAAAACCTCTAACCTGATAATGAGCAATAACCCTTCTCCAGTTGCTGCGGTTGTTGATAGAACCAATGTTGTGTATGAGTTTAAATGTCCTATGGAAGAATGCTCTTCTAATCCACATACATATATTGGATTTACAACCACCCAGCTCTCCAGAAGATTAACTATGCATCTAAATAATTCTAGCTCCATTAAACACCACGTTAATCAAATCACTTGTGTGGGTTTTCTGTCAGTTTACGCTGATTTGTTCGTTCTTATCCACACAGTTAACTTGCAAGGTTCCCTGGCGAGAGAGTGAAAGCGATGGGTTCAGGTAAAGAATATTACTGGAAGGCTCTAGCTGGAGCTCTACACAGGGGCAGACCGATGGGTGAGGGCAGTTCTTTCCCAAACCCATGAGCAATTGTGTTGAGTGTGTCCTTCATCGGTGACAAAGCAGCCCCATTGTGGATCTACACAGCTTTCACTATTATGGGATGGGGCGATAATAGACGCCCTAAACATTCTTTTCTCACACAGAGTTTTGGCAGCCCGATGCAGCTGTCTGGTTATCAGTAACGCAGTTGAAACATCAAGGAAGATCAAAAGAAATATAAGAAGTATTTTCGTTTTGGATCCTGGAATTTTTGCACTCTCCAGTACAATGATTCTGCACAAAAGCGTAACACAGCTCTTGTGTCTCTAGAGTTGAAGGAGTATAACATCGACATAGCGGCTATTAGTTAAGCATGGTTGGCTGACAGACACTTGTGAACTTAGGGAAGAAAAAGGTGGATACGTTTTTTTAAGAGTTGCAAAAACTGTGAAAGATCCACGACAATCAAGTAGACCTTGCTAGCTCACTTCCTTCCTTACCTAAAGTTGTATCAGAACTTATATTGACACTAACCCTCGATCTGGAGTGCCATACCCCGTGTGTGACGCTGGTTAACTGATAAGCTCCAACCTTAGGTTGTTCGAAGCAAGAAAAAGATGATTTTTACGATCTACTCCGGGATGTCATCTCCAAAGCCCAACGTAAGTATAAATTAATTCTTTCATGTGACTTCAATCCTCGTGTTTTTTAAGCGTTTCACCCCAAGCAAGGCGGGAAGACACTAGCACGCAACGGGTTACAGACAGTTGGAGCTAGAGCAAATAGGAATGATAGAGAAAAGGATGAAGAGAAGGATAGGATCAGGGCATCTGGAGTTGTCGATTGATATTACATTTGAATAGTCGGAGATTATAGCTATCAGGGGAACAGAAAGAGTGGAGGGAGTTCCACAGTCGAGAGGTGCGAGACATGTATACATTGGAGTAGAAGAGGCGGCTACATTTAACAGTTTCGACATGAAAGGCTCTGTGCGAGATGCCAGCCTAGTAGAACGCTTAAATTCATGAAGTTTGGGAACCAGCGAAAGAAGACCTTCGGAGCAGTTACCATGAAAGTATTTGTAAAAAAGACAGAGGGAGGCGACGGCACGTCTGTAAGAGAGCGACTGCAGACAAGATGCCAGATCAGGGCCAATTATATTGCATATCCCTCTCTGGATTTGATCAAGAACCTTGAAACAAACATAAGGGGCACCAGACCATATATGGCAGCAATATTCCATGCAAGGGTGAATGGTTGATTTGTAGATTTGAAGGATCGACTCAGGCGAGAAAAAATTCCTGGTGTGGCCCCGGGAGCCAACTTTCCTTTCGGTGGACGAAGCTATTGACTCATCTCTGCTCAGCAGTCAATCTGAAGCCGAGTAGTCACAAAGAAGTGCTCTCGAGAAGTTGAGCGTCAGACATTCTAATCGGAGGCAGGGATGGTTCAACTTGAACTGATTATTTTTCCTTAAATTACAAAAATTTGTATTGGCAATGGTTATCATTATTGGAATGCCGTTTTTGGTCGCCATGTTATTGGTCGTATGAATTCGAATGGATTACGCCTTCTCACTGTGTTCAAGGAATTTGATCTTAGCATTACTAATATCTTCTACCAGGAACTCAGCATCTGATAGACTACACCATCACCAAAAGAAGGTACATAAAAATATTTTAGCATCACGAGTTCATTCCACACAACTTGCTATCTGACAGATCATACTCTACTTCGTAGTAAGTCTACACTGCATCTGCAAGAGCGAAGGATTATAAATTCTACAGTGGCCAAGCGTATTAACGTACTGCCGTACTGAAAAGAGTTCTTTGACAAACTTGATGCTGCACTTGTAAACATTACCAATGATATAGAATCGTCTTGAAAGGATCTCCGGGATGCAACCCATTCTGCATCCTTAGACGTTTTTGGACTATCACATGAAAAACACCAAGACTGGTTTGATGATAATACAGAGGTTCTGCAGCATATTGATCAAATGCATTCCTCTCATTAAGCGGGGATTGAGGACAAGAACTCGTCCGATAAGACAATTGCTTACAAGAAGTTCAAAAGTCAAGTTCAACGTGCTCTCAGAGCCATAAAAGAGCGTTGGTAGTCTGAAAAGGCCACTGAACTCCAAGAGACTTCAGACAGAAAGGATTTAAAGGCTTTCTATTCTGGTCTCAAGAGCGTTTTTGGTCCTCAGAAAATTGTTGATGCTCCAGTCACTACGGCAGATAGTGGAACTCTCTTGGCGGATAAGTCAGATATATTGGATCGTTGTAAAGATCACTTTAAAACTGTGTTAAACAACACTTCAGTTACTGGTGAGGAAGCCATCTCATGAATTGTGCGAAATCCAGAAATTCCGGAGTTGTCTTTTGAACCTACCTATCAAAAGGTTAGTGACTCCATCAACTAAATCTCAACTGGAAAATCACCTACTCCTAAGGATCCTATTCCACCTGAAGAATATATTCATGGGGGACAAAAGTTGGGACAAAAGTTGCATCTCCTTTTCGGGGAGATATGGAAGGTAGGCTGTGTCCCACAGGATTATAAAGACGCCTCTATCAAACCCCTCTACAAAGACAAGGGTATCAGGAGTGTCTTTGATAATCATCGGGAGATATCGCTGCTTTCAATTGGAGGCAAAATCCTAGCTAAATGGATTCTAAACAGAATCATTATACACCTTGTTGTCGACATCTATCCTGAATCGCAGTGTCGTTTTCGGTCGGGTCATTGACATAAACTTTTCTCATCATCATGTGGCAGAAAAGGTTCACGAGAAAAAGCAGGAGTTGTAAATGATATTTGGGGACTTGGCGAAGGCCTTTGACACTGTGAATCGAGAGGTTTTTTGGCAAGTCTTAAGGAAACTTGTCATCCCAGAAAAAACGCTAAATGTGATCATCTCCTTTCATGAACGACTCAGCAGTTTTAAATCTGCTAGTCTGAATCGTCTTCAGTAAGCGAGAGGAAGAACTAAAAGGTCAACCCATCTAGCAGCGACCTCATCCTACTATCCTCACTCTTGATCCATATGCAACTTCCTTTGTGTATGTGTGCAGCGATTTACTAAATGCAGATTATATGTGGTACAAGGCTGAAAATCTGAAGCACCCAGTGAGGACTGAAATTACTACCGAATTGTGATGGATCTAGCGGGGCAAAATTGCAAACTATTACACAATAACCAACTATTGAACAAAAAACGAATATGGAGTGAGGGCAAAATGAAAAAAAAACGATGTAAAGGACCAATAACCACGACATTGTACACGTACGTATATGAAGTGGATATAAATAAAGAATAATCGAGAAGTATAAACATTCAATTGATGATACGTCATGATGAATAAACGGTATGACTCCCGGTGTGTCCGTCTACCAATCTCAGAGTCGGGATGCTGAAATTAACATCAATCAGTAAAGTGATAAATCTCTTAATTTTATTAATTCTCTCTCTATCTATCTATCTCATATATATATATATATATATATATATATATATATATATATATATATATATATATATGTTTCCCTGACAACTACAATCTCCATCTATTCAAATGTAATGACAATCGACATCTCCAGTTGCCTTGATCGATCAACTATCCTTTTCCACATCCTTTCCTCTGTCACTCGTATCTGCTCTCGCTCCAAATCTTCTGTAACCCCTTTCGTGCTAGTGGATTCCCGCCTTGCTTGAGGTGAAATGATGATATATATATATATATATATATATATATATATATATATATATATTATATCGTGGATTATACGATTGAGGAGATGGGTTGTCCACTTTCTTCTTCCGGCCTTTCGCTACCACCTCCTTCCAACTGGTTCTGTCCCAGTGGTTGTTATTGATGTTGCAGGCGCTGCTGGTGTTACCACTTTTGCTGTTGTTGCTGTTGCTGCTGCTGCTGGTTGAGGTGCGTTTTTCATTCCGGGACACACCTTGGCCATGTGGCCCATGATCCCACACGACCAACAGAACGGCTTCCGCCCTTCGACGACCACCAACATTTTCCTCATTCTACACGTTAGTGTGTTCGGGACGGCTTTAAAGTCTTGTTATGTCAGCGTAATTTCAATGATTACGTCTCCGGTGGCGATCCCCTCTTTTCCAATCACCGCCATTACTTTTTCTATACGGCCATATTGGGCAAAAAAGGCCCCTAGCCTATCTTCCGTTATATCAATAGGCACTCCGTGTATGGTAATCTTTGTCCGCCGCGTTCCCATATAGTCCGTCTGGAGTCTCAGTGACTTGGAAGTCAAGACACTTCCTGACAAGTTTTTTGCTTCCTGCTCCGATCTCATAAGCAAGTCCCACATTGCCCTTGAGCGCCTTGCCAGAATACATGGGGTGATTTTTAGAGCTTTCAGGCTTTCCATCATCGTTTCCCTACTAACACCAATTAAACTATGACTTTTAATGTCAGACGTCAGTAGGGAGATGGTTCTGGTGTTGACTTCTCTGAAAGCTTCCTCAATTGTCAGAAGCTCATTTCCCTTTGTAAACTCCTTATATTTTTCTTGAAGTCTTACATAGTATTCGTGGTCTTTTATGGGCCTTGTTTCTGACCAGGCCGATTTTTGGGGTGGAGCATTTTGCTCAATCACCGCCGGTGTTTCCACTGGTTGCGTATCCATTATTTTGGAGTCCGCCATAATAGCGCCAAGCACTATTATGACGGCGAAACAGTTTCTTTTTTAGATATTTCCTTTTGGAAGTAATTTTTTTAAAACCAAACTTCAAAACGTAAAATAAAATAAAAACAGAACAAAAAGGCTAGACGGAATTCGGAAGCAAATAAACAAAATAAACACACAAAACCAAAACGAAATTAATAAATAAAGTAACAGAAGGGGAGGGTATCAACACAAAACAGGAAAAACTGAAAAATGTCAAACTGAAAAGAAATAAAGAGATCAAAATAAGTATTTCAAAATCACTCAAACTTTCAAGTCACTTAGCTTTTTCCGTTCGCAGTCAGTACTGGACCTCAATACTTAAGAAAACACCAAAAATGCTAAGTCTCTCGTGATTCCTTCTGTCTGTCTCACTTTCCTTCTTCTTCAATAGCTCGTCAGTTTTTTATAGACTGACCAATCCATGTCGGGGTGTTCCAGTTTGTTCCACTATAACATATATATATATATATATATATATATATATATATATATATATATATATATATATATATATATATATAGATGCTCCCAGAAAAATATATTTTCGGTTTCAGCTCTCGGGTTCTCCCAGTCACGGGCGTGTTTATCTAAAAGCAAATGCGTTTAAATTCACCTTCATTTCTGCTGTGTACCAATACCGTAGGAGTAGATTCTCTTTCTGATACCAAATCAGTCGTGTTTCCATGCTGTCTTGAGACAATTGCATGTCTATCACTCGGATGAGCTGTGAAACAGCGAAACAGTCTCTCTGTGAATGACTATATATGTGTGCGTATATATATATATATATATATATATATATATATATATATATATATATATATATATATAAAAGTGAACATAGAAGTCAACACTTAGAGGCGACAGTCTGTTTCATGCTAGATGCAATCATCGGGCCAATTTGGTAAGATATACATTTGTATTTTTAAGGCTTTATATAAATACATTTATGTATTTTAAATTTTAGTTTATTATTAATATTATATATATACATATACATATATATATATATATATATATATATATATATATATATATATATATATATATATATATATATATATATATATATATCATAAAAAACAATTCATGCGAAGAATTAAATAGCAATTTTAATGTGATTAATGGCGAAATCACGTTGGTAACATGACTTAATGCCACATTAACTTACTATACATTCCTTGAATAATAAGATCCTTATATTCAAATATGTGTATATGTATGGGAAAATTGCGCCCTGAAGATGACAATTTGAAATTGTCGAATGTACTTGGCATGTGTCTTGCATATGACATCAACTCATATATAAGTATTTTATTATTCAACGAATTGATAGTAAGTTGTTACCTCATTAGGTCTTGTTAGCGACGTGACTTCGCCATTAATCACATTGACATTGCACATTGCTGTTTAATTCCTTCCATAACATATTTCATTATAATGCAAAATATGAGCTGCGCACTCTAATATATCTATTAATATATATTTGGGCAGTAAGCGTTCTTTCTAAACTGCTATGCCTTCTGCGCACTAGTTAACTGTGTGGAGATCTGCGTAGGAGTGTATGCCTTTTTCGGCGATCACGTTATATGCATCACTCGCTGACGGTGGCATCACTTGTATTTTAAACCTAAAAAGGAATACACTCATACGGATATCAACAAGCAGGTAAAAAGCTATGTAGAAGGCGTACACTAAACTCACCATACCAAAACAACATCCTTGATTATGTATATGGAACTAGCCGAAAGCGCTCGGAATACTAACAACTAGCGACAATGTGGATATTGTTTATCGCCTGAAAGCGAGAAATCATATACAGTGTAACCCGGATATAAGAGAGTTGTCGGGACCGGAGAAGAAGTGTCTTATATCCGGGTTTCTCTTATATCCGAGTTTGGTCTATTATATATACATTAACACAGGCTCTAATTTTGGACCAGAGAAAATCTCACTTATATCCGGGTTTCACTTATATCCGGGTCTCTTATATTCGGTTTACACTGTATATATGTTCTGTGTGCGTGATGTCTGTCGATAATTGTCTGTTATTCAATAGAACGCACATGGGACATCTGTTAATGAGAATTCTGTCTTATGTTGTGTTTTACGTTATTACGAATGTCATTGAATATAAGGTGGCAACGTGGTAATGAAAATATATTTATATATAAATATATATATATATATGTGTGTGTGTGTGTCTGTATATATATATATATATATATATATATTTAGTTTACGTAAAAATAGGTAATCCGTATGGGTAGACACAAGGAGGATAAAATCCAGACAGCTCAATGTAAATCAGAGCAAATAATTTAAATAAAAACAGATCACTTTAAGGTTCCATGTAATGAATTATTTCACCACAGACCGTTTAAAGGACCGCGGATCCTCAGACTTTAATTCCAAGGGTTGAAACGAAAAATGAAAAGAAATTTCCACATTTTTGACGGGCAGTACTATGTATATGCAAATTAACGAAGTGAGGAAGTGAGGGGGAGAGAGACATGATTGAGTTAGATGTAACATTTCTTTCAAATTTAAATTGTTTGAGGAAATCCAGATATTGACACATTAAATCGGTTAACTTAACGGAAGTTATATATTGATATGGAAGTGGGGAGGAGAAAAAGGCATAAAGAGAGAAAGAAGTTATGAGAGAAAGAGTCATTAACTTTCTCTGGAATGAAAGGCCTGAAATAGGCGCTGTTGTCTTGCTTACTTTGAGAGTTCATATATATTATAATGTTTGATATAAGTTTGAATGTTTAAACAGTCTATGAGGAATTTAATTATATGTTTGTTAAATTTATTTTTTTAAACTTTATTACAAAAATTTTTGGGATTTAATATGAAATAGTCGATTAGAAAAATATTCATAGAAGTTACATTAAAACACTAAAATTTTATTTTCAAATATAATTTTACTTGTAATTGATTATTAAGGTGATATCTATATCAGTTTGAATTTTATTCATGAATTTAATTTGCGACTATTTAATTTAGGTTTTAAGTTAATATGGAGTGATATTTGAAGGTAATATTAGAGATCTTGCTCTGTCATATATTGTATACACATCCATGCAAGTTTCACATATACATACGTTCTTTTACATGTGCAGTCACTCATACAGGTACATATGTACCGATATACACGGGTAATTTCATGTATTAATACATACATATATCTTTTTAAATGTTTCCGCATACTTACACACACACACACACACACATATATATATATATATATATATATATATATATATATATATGTGTGTACTTAGAATTCCCTAAAAAAATTTCTTTAAAAAAATATTAGGTGATGACTTTAGTATTCAATTATCAAAAGTCTAAATATTTTATCATCAATAATGATTATTAAAGGATAATACCGTTTAATTCAATTACCAATTAAAAAAAAAAATTCCTATGTATTATAAAGAATTTTAAAATCACAATTCCAAAAGGAATACATATATATATATATATATATATATATATATATATATATATATATATATATATATATATATATATGGATGGCTGTTCGATAAAAGTGACTCACCTGATAATTTTTAATTTTTAATTTTTCGCCTATTGTTTTTGGGGTCAAACTAATTTTTAATCTTACTAATATAAAGACCCCTTCCCGACTAGCTAGTAAAAAAGTGTACTCACCCTAAGGTATTCTATTGATAATTATAATTTTGGATATAAATGAGATTTATTGAAAAGGATTTTTGCAAAAAAGGTGACTCATTTATTTTCTGAAACTAGTAATGAATAGAAACATAACCGAACAGCTTGAAATAAGGGTTAATAGAGGTATAATTTATTTAAAATAGGTAATAGAGTTCGAAATATTTAATAATATATGGGTCCTCCATTATTTTGAATAACCTTTTCAACCCTTTTTGGTATTGACTTGATTAGGTTCTGGCAAATCTCATCTCCAAGCATTGAATTCCATTCGGATATGAAATTCACAATTAAATCCTCTATGTTGCTCAACTGCTTTCTCGAGAGCCTATACTTTATAATGCTCTATGGGGGTTGAGGTCAGCAGATTTGTACGGGCATGTCATAACACTCACCTGCTTCTCATCAAAGTATTGCTTCATTAATTTTGATTTGTGTCAGGGAGCATTATCCTGCATAAAAATGAGCTTGGTGGGGTCGATTTGCACCCTTTTAGCAAAAGGTAGCAGAAAAAATTCTAAACTTCTCTTGTACTGCTCGCTACTGAGGGTCTTTACAATAGGTTTTAAGAAATTACCTTTTTTAAAAATATGATTCCATCGCGACACAGAAATTGCTATGTTTCAAAACTGGTCAGCAGTATTTAAGTTTAATTCCAACCATTGTTTTGCATTCCATAACAACGCTTGATGAGGAAACTGGCACCCAGTGATTAAAGTTTAGTATTCGAATTAAACTTAAATACTGCTGACCAGTTTCGAAACAAAAATTTCTGTGCCCCGATGGAATCATTTTTTTTTTAAATAATTATAATCTAGGCTGTATCGAGTACATTTAAAAAAAAATAAAAACAAAAATACTAAAGAACTTTGAATCATCAATTTAACAGTTTTTCTTATTATATCAACACACACACACACACATATATATATATATGTGTGTGTGTTTGTGTGTGCATTATCTATAATGTTATGAGTATTAATCCGTTTTTTTCATTTCCAATGTGTCACTTCATTATAAAACCTTTCATATTGCAGACATGTTGGCGGCAGGAGACTATAGAATGAAGCTGAAGACGATTGAATGTATTGGAAAAAATTCCAGTATCCTTTTCAGTAATCGAAGACTGTTAATATGGAATATAGATTCGTATTTGTGACGATAATCTTACGCCAATTTGGAACTGCACAGAAAAAAACATGGAATTGACACTGCTTTAATTGGAAATCATAAGTAGGTTTGTTACGATTGAGACCTTGACGCCGCGGAAGTCTCTGAGAAAACGGAGCAGGCTTCGGGCATGCCCCAGGAATGATCAACTCACATCTCTTTTGAACCTGTACGATGTGAATACAGAAATATCATTCTGTCTGACGACAGTTACACCGTGCCAGAACGCGTAGAAAGATGGAAGAATACATATCAGACGTTAATTCATTGACAAAATGAAAGACAGAAAGAAAAAATAAAATAAATAAATAAATAAATAAACAAATAAATTAATAAATAAATTAAGTAGGTAAGAAAGAAGGAAAGAAAGAAAGAATGGAATAAATAAATAAAGAAAGAAAGAAAGAAGATTGATGAATTTCACAACTCCGGCAAATAATTAATAAATAATGAACTATTCAGTTTTGATGGACTGGAAAGAAGAAAAGGACATACAGAGACAGGTGTTGGTTTCAGTGAGGAAAAAAAGAAAGAAAGAAAAAAAGAACGAATGGAAAATATGAGTGTTTACCATCTCCCGCCAATATTTCATAAATAATGAAAGAAGGAAAAGACATATGAGCGAATGCTACTTATTTTCAGTGAGAAAAGATAGATAGATCGATAGATAGATAGATATTAATATTATGAGATAGATAGATTGATAGATAGATAGATAGATAGATAGATAGATAGATAGATAGATATTAATACTAGAAGATAGATAGATAGAGAGAGAGATAGATAGATTTGATAGATAGATAGATATATATATATTAATACTTTGAGATAGATAGATAGATAGATAAATAGAAGTATTTAATGACCGTTTAGATATATAGATAGATAGATAGACGTATTTAACAACTGTTTAGATAGATAGATAGATAGATAGATAGAAGTATTTAACGACTGTTTATATATATATATATATATAGATAGATAGATAGATAGAAGTATTTAACGACTGTTTAGATATATATATATATATATATATATATATATATATATATATAGATAGATAGATAGATAGATAGAAGTATTTAACGACTGTTTAGATATATATATATATATAGAGAGAGAGAGAGATAGAGAGATAGATAGATAGATAGATAGATAGATAGATAGAAATATTTAACGTCTCTTTAAGCAAAATGGAAAATCTTGTCAATTTTAAATCTTTTTATTTGAACTTTCTTCGAGCTCAAAATAACTACCAGCATTCATATTTATAATTGTTATCGCAATATTCTGTTAAATCTATTATTTTGGGAACTTACCCATAACATTAATAGACTGTTCCGTACCTCATAAATACTGCGCCTCAAGAGGGAGAGTGAGTTAGGCAGTCGGCCAGTCATTCAGTGAGAGTCAGAGTCAGAGTCAGAGTCAGAGACAGAGTCGCGTCAGACGATTACTGTAAGACATTGGAATAGTGATACTTCGAGACAACATAGTTCTCTCTAACCTAACGTGATTGTTATTACTAACACTTCTACTTCTTTTGTACATATTGTGTTTGTAATGTATCTGTGTTATTCCATACCTGTGTTCGAGTTATTCTTCATTGGTTCTACCTTGGACCATCACCGTGGTACAAGGAACCTGGACCATAATAGTTATTAAGCTCAAATATTGAAACGTGCGATAGGATGAATTTCTAACGATATTATATTGTTCTTGCAACTCGCCATGGGATAATTCAATCATTATCTTCTTTAGAAAAGTAAAATAGGAAATCTGTGAAATCTTCTCTGCTATTTCTAGTTGATAATACAACGTGATAATAATTTCCCTTGAAAGTAAATAATTTTAAATGGTGTGCATCTTCGTAATTCTTTCGGCAACTTCAGATATGCCTCCGGTTACATAAAACTATAAACGATGTGTCTTTATATACGATAAATAAGAGAGAAATAAAGTTATTTATCGAGGTAATCATTAAATTAATATTTGTTTCAACCTTGAACAACTGCTGCATTAATTATGCAGTAAGGACTTCATACTCGTAATCTACGGCCTAGCTTTGTTGATTTTGATTCATCGATTTGCTTTCTACGCCTTATCAAGTTTTTCATGGATATTTAAAGCCATAATATATTTTTACATTCTATGAATTTTGGAGGTAAAATAATAATTGTTTAGTAATACAAGCCTTAGCAATTGACCCAAGGCTGTCAGGAGAGTAGGTGGACTCATACCTTTTCGACGGGTACATAGATGTAAGTGAATATAACGAAACTAATCGGAATTGGAATTTGGCTCAATAATTAAGGATTCCGTTTCATGATCCTTTACACCATCCGCACATTTAAGATTTAACTCTCTAGTTACAGTCGAGGTGGAACGTTGCTTAACTTCGGTAGCAGTTCAGGAACAGGTGTTTCAGCGTGATGTAGACGTATGCCATCATTGATTTTACAATATATATATATATATATATATACATTAACAGGTGCTAATTCCACTCCCATATTTCAAAGAACTATTATATTAAGAACTTTAACTAAAACTTCGTAATTGAAGGTTATATCTATTGTAAATACGTGCATTTATCTTAGTTAATGGTTTTGTCTTAATTATATTTAGAATTTAGTAAAACTTAAGCTAAATGCGTAACCTCTCCGAGTTCGAAAAAGTGCAAATTGTTGGAGCTCGCATGGCAGGAGCCTCGATCAATAAGGTTGCTGAACTGTTTGGTTTTCAAGAGATACCATATCGAGTACTATGACGCAATTTAAGAAACAGGACAAAAGCTCTAGCAACCGTAGCAATTCGGGCCGGACTTGCAAACTTACTGTCAGGTAACTACGTGCATTGAAACGCAATGTGGCAAAAGATCATCGGTCTAGTGCATCCAAAGTGACAGCCTAGTTGAATAGTCATCTGAATAGTCCAGTTTATGCTAAAACTGTTCGTCGTGATCTCGATAAGGCTCTTCTCTCCACTCGCAACATTCAGAAGAAGTTGAAGTGGTGCACAGATCACAATGCCTGGTCTGAAGATCAATGGAAGTAAGTCATATTCTCATACGGGTTTAAACTTTTCCCTTTTCCCAACTTCAGGGCGGGTTTATGTGTGGAGGCAGCCCTAAGAATCTTACAACCCTGACTGCCTTCTTCCAACAGTGAAGCATGGAGGTGGATCAGTGATAGTTTCGGCCGCCATATCATGGAAATGTCTCGGTCCAATAGTTGCCCTTCATTTTAGAATCAACAGCAACGATTACCTGAACATTTTGGGAGATCATGTTCATCCAATGGCCCAGATTTTATTCCATAATGGGGACTGCATCTTCCAAAACGATAAAGCCCCAATACATACCACACGAGAGGTTAAGAATTGGTATGAAGAGCATGAAAGTGAGCTAGAACACATGGAGTAGCCTCTCCAATGTCCACATATCAATATTATTGAACATTTGTGGTGCATTTTGGAGCGACAAGTTAGGAGCCGCTATCCTCTACCGTCGTGTCTTAAAGAGCTGGAGCAGGTGTTAATGGAGCTTACAATTCCCTGTTTGATGACAGGAAGCTGTATGATTCCATTCCTAGACGTATTAAAGCAGTATGTGAGGCTCAAATAATCAACTCCATATTAAATAAATTTTCTTTGAATTTAACAAGTGTTTCAATTATTTTGTCCAACCCCTGTATATTTGCTTCTTCTTCATCCAGTTCCCTAATATTTGTGACAAATTCTCCCTTACTTGATTTCTGATAAATAGATATATTCTAAAAAGACTGCCACCTAAGTCTAAAGAATTCTTTCCAGCTATGACTACAACATGAAATTTGACTTCTATAATTAAGGTGTAATGTTTCTACGAGAATATTTTACAAGACATGAAATAATTGTGACCAAAACGTACATGCACAAATAACAAAGACTGATTAATATACAGGGTGTCCGTAAAGTTCGTGTGCACTTTAAAAAATTTATAACTTTATTTGTATTTGCGATAGAAATAATTTGTAAAAAGGATTAGAAAGAAGTAAATTTATATTTTTTCCACATGTCCTCCATCATTAGCAATACAAAGGGTAATGCGATTTTGCAGTTCACGGAAAACATTTGCCAACTGATTTACAGTAATGCCTGAAATCACATTAGTTATTTTAGCTATACTTAAAACTAGGTACATTAAACTTTATAACATTTTTACAGATTATTTCTATCGCAAATACAAATAAAGTTATTTTTTTTAAGTGCACACGAACTTTATAGACACCCTGTATATATATATATATATATATATATATATATATATATATATATTGCTTTTATTTGTTCACTATGATATTTACATAAATCAGGAATAGGTAAACCTCAATGGTTAAATTTGGTGTCCGTATCCATTAACTTGTTTGGGAATTTATAAATTCAGGTCGTTTAGAATTGAGTTCCGGGATGTATAAACATTGATTCTCTCTCTATTTATGTGGTTAACGAATAATATATATATTGTTTCAACACTTCTGGTGTCTTATCAAGTGATGATGTTGAATGTAGAATCTATATTCTACATTCAACATCATCACTTGATAAGACACCAGAATTGTTGCAACAGAATGGCTATAAATAAATAATCATATATATATATATATATATATTTAACCGGGGGACACAGTACTATGGTTAAAAGTGAATCTCAGTAGAGTTCCACCACGGAATATGTGAGTGAGCGGCGCTATATTGAGTCTGATTTGCTACCTCTTCGTAACCGTGGCCCGTTGGAACAGTTGGTATGGTGTTTGCGTAACAACCTAACTGAAGGGGTTTCAATTCTCGGTAGTGGATGCGCACTGCTGATGAGTCCCAAATATAGGACGAAACGGCCGTCCTTTGCTTTTTGTAGAGGTTTCAGACTCGATGAATCACTTAAATATAATTATCAAATTCTCCTAATAATTTCAAATATATATATATATATATATATATATATATATATATATATATATATATATATATATATATATATATATATATATATATATATATATATATATATATATATATATATATATATATATATATATATTAATGAGACTATAAGAATTTACTTCCTTTGGGATTACAGAAATATTGTTGTTAATATTTGAGTTTATATGCATTTATTTGTTACTGTATATTTTAAATCATATCACTACATGTAAGGCAGTGAAGCAACAAAGACGTAAGGGTTGCTGTGTGTGAAAAATAAGAAAATAAATTTAAATATAGGAGTAATCAAGACAACATTTGATAACGTTGACATTACATTTAAACTTTTGAAGAGTAAAGTTAGCTGAGAATCGTAGAGCTTGCAGAATTCCACAATGGAGAACTTCGAGAGAAGAAACTGTTAGCATTGAAATTACGATGGCATCTAGCCAATTCAACTGTAAATTGATGAGATCTATTCCAGTCAATCTACCACTGCGCTTAAATTCATAAAGGTTCGCTTCCTTACGGGAAAAGTTAATTCAGACAATTACCATGAAAGTATTTACGGATAAGGCACAAGGGGAAACTACGTTACGGCGGTGTGAAAAGGACTGAAGTCGAGGCATCAGCTCAGGACCAATAACATTACAGTTTCTTCGCTGGATTTTATGAATCTCTAAATATACAACGGAAATATCGGACCATATGTGACAGAAATATTAACAGCATGAAGGAATGGAAGACTTATAAAAATGCAATATAGATTCAGCGAAGAACAAAACCGACACAGTGAATGAACTCTCTAAGCAGAAAACCTAGCAATGGATTCATTATAATCTTTCCACTTGATGTCGGCTGAGAATGTCTGCCCAAGAAGGCGCAACGTTTTATTCACACGGATTTCAGTATAAACTATACTGGTGGAAAGCAAGAAGGGGTCATCTTGTCATTAATAGAGAGAAGTTTCGTTTTGGGGGTGTTAAAATTAACAGGCCATTCGTTGCTTCAGTTAGCAACAGACTGTAGGTCGTTTCTTAGATCTGTTGAAATTTGAACTTCTCAAACTGATCAAACTTATTCTCCAGAGAGCAGTAAATGTTTGTATTTTCTGCTTATATATCAAGTTCAAATTGATGGCATAAGAAAGGTCATTGATGAAAACTAAGAAAAATAGTTGGTGTAAAGGTCAAGCCGTAGAGGTCACATGCATTAGTACAAAGAGATGTAGAAGAGTTACTATTCAGGAAAACGCTTACATCCTCAAATGATGAGAAAAAAATGAAGCAATTCCACAATACGTTCCGAAATGGTAAAGCTTTCCATCTTGTGTAGAAGACCGCTATGCCAAACTCTGTCAAGCATATTTGCGATGTCCAAAGCAAAAGCTGGAGCCTTTTAATTCTTATGTAAAGCTTGATATACACTTTCAGCAATAATCGTTAGTACATCCGCAATTGGCCTAACAAAGCGAAGGCCATATTGCTTGTCAGAAGGAAAGCCGTGTGAGGTGAGATGTTGAACCAATTCAGATTTGATTACGGTTAGAAGCATTTACTTGGTTCTGATTTCCAGAAATATTGTCACTTATATTTAAATTTATAAGCATTAAACTTGGTTCTGGATTTGAGAAATATTGTCGTTTTTATTTGAATTTATAAGCATTTACTTAGTTCTAGATTTGAGAAATATTGTCGTTTTTATTTGAATTCATCAGCATTTACTTGGTTCTACATATGGGAAATATTGTCGTTTTTATTTGAATTTATAAGCATTTACTTAGTTCTACTTTTGAGAAATATTGTTGTTTTTATTTGAATTTATAAGCATTTAACTGGTTCTAGATTTGAGAAATATTGTCGTTTTTATTTGAATTCATAAGCATTTACTTGCATCTAGATTTGAGAAATATTGTCGTTTTTATTTGAATTTATAAGCATTTACTTGGTTCTAGATTTGAGAAATATTGTCGTTTTTATTTGAATTCATAAGCATTTACTTGGTTCTAGATTTGAGAAATATTGTCGTTTTTATTTGAATTTATAAGCATTTAATTGGTTCTAGATTTGAGTAATATTGCAATTTTTATTTGAATTTATAAACATTTACTTGCTTCTGGATTTTAAACGTTTTGTTGTTTATATTTAAATTGATTAGGATTTATTTGTTTTTGCATTTGGGAAATATTTTCTTTTTATTTGTAGTTATAAGCATTTATCCGGTTCGCTATTAGAGAATTATAAGTAATATTGGTTACTATTTTTTATAAGCGTTTTCTTTTCTTGAGATTAGACAAATATTCTTGTTTATATTTGCATTTATAAAAATGTTCTCTGAGGTAAAAGTAACCTTGTTTTAATTTGTATTTATAAGCATTTACTTGGATTATTATTGAAATATTGAAAGTTTAATTTGGAGTCTATAAGCATTTACGTGCTAGTTTGCTCTCACGAGAGGTGGCCTCGAGAGTGGATGTAATTGGCATCTTCTAGAGTCCACAGTCAGAGTAGCATAATCAATGGCACGTGTGCTAGGTAAATAATGAAAAATACAACCACGGCATATTTGAAATTGTCTTGAAATTGGTGCCGATTATGTAGAGGCCTTCATTGAAGTGGTAAAAATAAATCGATTCTGATAATGGAGTGTGATAATAAACGGGCCTGACAGTATAATGAACTTCAAACTTTGAAGCGATTATATAAATAAGAATAGCGAATAGGAAGATCGGTCAAAAATTACAGTTGTTTTTTAATTACAAGTGATTTAATAGTAAACGCAAACAGATCGGTCTCGCTGATCGAAACTTCCATATTATATTTGCTCGAGTGCATACGTACTCTCCTCGAAGAAGCTTATTGAGGAATTTTCCTAACCAAATCCGTGTTGATATACTTCATCCCTCATCACTGGAGAAAAACCTGATTCTCTTCTAACTCCTTCATTTTAGATGAAATCTATATATTGAAATTTCAGAATATTCTTATACCGTAAGCGTCCTCCTCTTCGATTTCTGGGAAAATATATTTCCCTAACCTTTGAGCACGTAAGAGACAGACTTGAAAAGAAGGTTCTAAGAAGGTTCTTTCGCAGAGTTTTAAATATTAGTTCTTTCACTTTTAATAGCAGAATCATCCTTGTTCCAATTTAGGCCATCAGCTGGACTGCCACTGGTGTACCTGTCACTAAAGATATTTTCTTCTTTCACTCTAGATTTGTAGTTTACTACCGAGCTACGTCTTCTTGCTGGGAATCTATCAAATATCCCCCAACCTACCGTAAATCTTTTAGCCCTTTCGCCTGAGATGCATGGGCAGCTAGTTGGACTTACGGCTAGGAAAAGTGAAGGGTGTAAATTTCCAAAATATTTCCCTGGGCCTCGCGACACCATGTGAATTATAGAGGAAACCATGTTTTACTCTCATGTGGGAGGAGTTTCCGGGGGTATATGTAGCAGGTATTTCTACCAACATTGTACGAAACGTTTAAATTAAAGAACCTATATTACTTATGTAACCGAATCTCCCGCCTTAGAATTCACTCTTTATTACGGCTTGGATAGCCTAGAACCAATTTCAACTACAGATTGACTGGTCCAAATACATCGATAAGAGATTGATTGATGGAATCACATACAGGTATATACCGTATATACCAGCGTATAATTTTTTAGCTGGCTACAGTAAATGGATATATAGTTTGGACAACAACGTCACCAGGGCCAGCAGTATATCTGCTAAATTTATATCGCTTAAAAGTAGTCTTCAAAAGTTGCATTTTACGCGAGTATATACGATAGATAAACTTAAGTCTGTTGCTAGGAAACCTGATACACCAAACGGTTTGGAAAAGAATGTCCGCACATATAGGTATATGGAAATGGCAACAGTTAAATAGAAAACGTCAGAAACATTAGCAAGGAGATAGATAGAGACGAAATTGCATATACATTATGGAATATAACAAAACAAGTAAAGATTAAGACGTTTTCTTTTGTCTGTGGCTTTCTCAAATATGTCGTTCGAATGACAGCGCGAAACTTGTAAAGGATAATGCCGGAATTAAGGACAAAGTATTCCGACAGAAGATATGAAGAAGTCTTTCCTTTTCAAAATCCACACCGTTATCAGCATGAAATTTATATTATTTCACATTCAACATATATTCACTTTCTCTTAAGATCATTACGTAATTTTCTTTAACGCGTTGCCACCTGACATCCTACGGCATTCGAAATAAGACAAAACACAACAAAAGACGGAATTCTCATTAACAGATGTCCCACGTGCGTTCTATTAAAAAACAAACAATTATCGACAGATATCACACACGCACAACACCTAGCCATCCCGCACACACATATATAAAATTTGTTTCATTAAGACGGATCAAAGTCAGCAGTAAATAAGTCAATGTCATTGGTGAAAAGATATTTATTTCTCTATTGGATTTAAGCCATGGCAATTATGAGTGAAAAATAATATCGTCTAAATGTTCACAAAATCTGAAAGAAAAAAAAAATCATTAGACACTTAAACTGAATAAACATTTAAAATCGGTCCAAGTTATTGGAACACCGTTTATATATACATAAAGAAAAGAGAAGTTAAAAATGCAGCTGGACTTTTTAAGAAGTTTTATGTAGATTAACTTTATCGATTTCCTGTTTCTATGATTTTCAAAAGTTAGAATGAGCGGGATTGTTTCGTTTCAAATATATATATATATATATATATATATATATATATATATATATATATATATATAGATAGATAGATAGATAGATAGATAGATAGATAGATAGATAGATAAATATACATGCATATATATATACATATACATACATACATATATATATATACATATATATATATATATAGATATATATATATACATACATATATATATACATATATATATATATATATATATATATATATATATATATATATATATATATATATATATATATATATAAAGATATATATATACACAAACACACACATGGATACACACATATATATAATATATATGATGAGATAGAGAACAAATAGGAAATGTTTATCAATTTGAAATGTTTCACATATATATATATATATATGTATATATATATATATTAATATATATATACATAGATATACATGCATATATATATATACATATACATACATTCATATATATATATACATATATATACATACATATATATATATACATACATACATTCATATATAGACATATACATTTTTATATATATATATATATATATATATATATATATAGATACACGCAGACACACACACACACATACATATATATATATATAATACATATAATGAGATGGAGAACAAATAGGAAATGTTTACCAATTTGAAATGTTTCACATTTATTAAATCTTCCTCAGAGGCTGATATATGGAAGAAAATAAATATCGCCTGATGCAACATTAATAAAAATAAATCATATTAAATTGATAAAAGTTTCCGAATTTTTCTTCGTCATATCTTTGTCAAGGATTCCGATCCATGCTGGAATTATATTGATCAACAATTCACACACACACACGTATATATATATATATATATATATATATATATATGGCTAATGATGAAGGCCTCTGAAGAACATGCAACACTTTTAGGAAGAACAAAGCCTGCCACAAGATTGACAAACGATTCTCTTTATGTTTGCTTCTTCTTCACTTGCTTCAAACCGAGGCTAAATCCCGAGTATTTAATACAGAGGTAGCGAGACAAGTTCCAGATTTGAAATTCGAACTCGTTTCTCCGGGTGTCTCATTCCAAGTCCCTATACATCACTCCATCTATTATTCCACCCTACCATACATGATAGACACACATATATATACACTAACAGATATATATATATATATTTCATTGAAAACGAGAGACAAGGTGCTTTTATTTAATTTTTTTACACAATTTCTCATGCGATCTATTTTTTTCTTCTTATCGGGTGATAAATTATATAAAAACTGTCCGAATGATCTTTTTATCCGATCGTTTTCGGCTATACGTTTAGTCATTTTCAAGGATTATGTTTTAACTGTTATAATTATAAATAGTTTGTTGTATGTATGTTTTATAAAATGTTTTCATTTTTCAAAACAAGGTCAAGATATTATGTCCATGTTCAAAGTTAATATTAACTATTAGATCGCATGAGAAATTGTATAAAAAACTAAATAAAAGCACCTTGTCTGTCGTTTTCAATGAAATGTGCATGAAAGAAGGATTGCTGCCTAATTACACACACACACACACACATATATATATATATATATATATATATATATATATATATATATATATATATATATATATATATATATATATATATATATATGCTAAGGCATATATATATAAAAATACGTATATATAGACACTCATTTAAATATATGTATATATATATACACACGCATATACA
The DNA here is from genome assembly GCA_964036315.1 of Acanthosepion esculentum. Classification (NCBI taxonomy): domain Eukaryota; kingdom Metazoa; phylum Mollusca; class Cephalopoda; order Sepiida; family Sepiidae; genus Acanthosepion; species Acanthosepion esculentum. The sequence continues at coordinate 134,081,375 of OZ038486.1, read as the reverse complement.
TATACGTATATATAGACATATACGCTCACATATATATATATATGTATATATATACATATATATATATATATATATATATATATATATATATATATAGTTAGAAAAGTTTGAATAATATTGACAAGTTCACCAGCTAATTAGATGTCTTATATAAGCTTGAATGACTTGAAATTGGTTCCAGTCAAGGTCGTAACGCTAGAATTAACCAAAAACCTTTGCGATAAACATATCCAAAAGGAATTCCATGAAAAGGAATTTATCAGTATTCGTATGTACTCTGGCAAAAAATAAAATTAAATAATAATAATAAATAAATATTGGTACATTCAGAGACCACATAAAACAAAATAAAATCATTGGAAATTTCTAAAAGGTAATAAAAAATTCTATAGCCAGAAAGTATTCAATAAAACATGTCGGAAAGAATTATTGAAATAAAACTCTATTTAACTAAGATACAAGGGCTAAAAATGTGTCTGAAATCGACGAGATCGACAGTTTTTTTACACCCTCACTCCGATCAAACGGAGAAAATGTAAGACTACTGGAAAAACTAAATATGAATTAATAAAATGTTCCTTATCCGAAATGTGTTTAAAAGAGAAGTTGCTGTGCAAATATACATTACCTAAGATACATAGATGACTTTCTTTTATAATATCCAAACAATAAATAAGATTTATCTGTAAGGTGACTTTGGGGTCGAATCAGAATGTAAGATGCCAGTGTGCG
>OZ038486.1:134055643-134078143 GCA_964036315.1 Acanthosepion esculentum | reverse complement strand
TAAGCTCATGTGGAAGAAGTCATGTATTTGATTTCTTTAACCATAACCTGCGTCGGTCATATCAATTTGTTTCATGCCTTTATATAATTATTTATGTGTTTTCTTTGCAATAAACTTCGATTAATTCAACCAATAAAAATGGTGTCCTTAAAAGATTTCTCGTACGAATTCACTCCCTAACACCAGACAAAATAATTGTTAAAAAAAAGTATTATTTGCAGTCATTTTACTACTACTACGATTACTACTAATACTACTACTACTAATAATTTGTACCAATAATATATTATTATTATATTTTTTTGTATGATATCTGGCGTTTACACATTTCTTTCCGGGTCCCGCCCAGGAACCTAAGGTTAAAAATGGCATCATGACACTTTTCACTGAAGAAAAAATAATTAAAATAATTACATAGATAAAGCCCTTCGTAAAGTGTGGGCTGTACTTGTCAGAACAATTTTTTGTATCTCTTTGAGGCATGGACTTCCAGGGATCCCTTCAATCAGCCTACTAAAATCTTTTCCAACCAGTCCAAGGGCTCCAACTACAACAGGAATTGTTGATGTTCCCATGTGCCACATTTTTGAGGTTTCTATTTCAAGGTCCTTGTATTTTGACAGTTTTTCGAATATCTTCAAAGATACATTGCAGTCTGCAGGGACTGCCATATCAATAAGGTGGCACTTATTTTGTTTGTGGTCTTTAATAACAATGTCTAGGCGGTTGGCTTTGATTGTTCTGTCAGTGTGTATTGTGTAGTCCCATAGAATTGTAACAGGTCCTATCTCCGTAACCGTTATTATTATTATATTATTATTATTTGTTACACGATGCAAGTTTTATTAATACAGCGGGCATATCATAGTTTCCTCTTCTTCTTCTTCTTCTTCTTCTTCTTCTTCTTCTTCTTCTTATTATTATTATTATTATTATTATTATTATTATTATTATTATTATTATTATTATTCCATTGACTTCTGGTGTGTATCTATTACATTCCGGGTCCGACATAGAGGCCTAAGGTTTTAAATGACATTCCGGCAATTTCCGCTGATCATATTTAAAAAAAATGAAAAAAATAAATGCCTGAAACCACACACATTTTTCATATATAAAGCATTTCATAAGGTCTGAGCTGTACTTGTTAGTACAATGTTTTATATTTCTTTAAGACATTGTCTACCAAGTATCCCTACAATGAGCGTCAGGACTTTTTCCCATGAAACCGAGAGCACCAACTACAACTGGAATTGATGATGGTATATTATGTGTTTTTGCCATTTCTATTTCAAAGCCCTTGTAATTTGATAGTTTTTGAAGATCATCAAAGTTACATAACAGTCTTCAGGCACCACGATGTCAAAAGGAACGAATATGCTATTTTGTGGTCTCTGATCACGATGTCTGACATATAAGCTTTCATTGTTCTGTATGTATGTATTGCAAACTTGCTACAGGTCTTATCTCCATTACTGGTTTTAAGTGATGTTCATTCTAATTTAATGCGCATTCATTTCCGCAAGAGTTGCAGATTCTCCAATGAAGGTATGTGCGCAGCCTCTTACGCCGTGTTTTATATTCCGTGTGCGCCAATACAGTGCAACCTGATAAAAATGCTCACTTGTTTCTCGATATTTATCACAGAATCTACATTTTCGATAAACACATATTTTCAGTATGTGTGCTTGGTAATTTCTATTTATCAAGCATTGGTTATGCACATTAAGAATAAAACCGGTTTAATCTTTTGACCCTGCACTACGTAGCCACTGATGGATACTGTGTACATTATCTTGTTTGGTACATGCAGAATATTAACCGTGAATAAGTTTATCTTGCCATCTTTTTTGTATGTGGATGATTGCATCTGCTTTTGTTTATCTTTTTTTTTAAAGTTTTGAAGCATTAGTAGGTATATTAAATTTTACTTGCATTTGAAACTCTATTTTGAACATTTTGATTTCTTTTATTACTGAATAAAAAAGTCGCTCACTACTTTCATGTTGTTTGACACAGATCATCATACAGTCTTCTGCAGTTTCTAGGTATCTTCAAAGGCTGATTATTGTAGTATTGTAAGATAGTTCTAGTTTAAATAATCCTCTGCCTCCTTCGGGTTTGTGCACATACAGACAATCAACATCAGCCTTCGCAAGTGAGAAGCTTTCTCGTTTTGGCATCCTTTCGCTTAATGTCAGCAATGGTTCTGTTAAGTATGTTGAAATTGTATTGCACGACGAGGACAGGCAAGGTGTATATGGCTGATATTTTTGAGTTTCAGCTCGGTATTCAATACAAGACCCGCACGCTTATAGTATTCATTTCTTACTTTCTCCTTGATTTGGATATGCCGTATTCCATCTCCTTCACTAATTACTAGTTTCCTATTCCAGGCTTTTCTATTTTCTTATTTGTCCTTGCCAAAATTTACGATCTCCCTAGTTATTTTAACATCTTTTTTTTTTATCTCGATTGGACTATATACTTATATTACATTTCCCTACTCCGAAATAGATTTCAGTCTCACCCCCGCCATTAAAGTTTCACTTTTTGATCCTGTTTATTCGCACAATACAACGGCCTTTCTTGTTTTTGTCGGTTTCACGGGTTCATAATAAATAATGAAAATAATGCTTGTTTATACTTGATTCAACGATTAATCTACAACATTTATATTTGATTCTATCGGGATTAATGAAATGGGTATATATATATATATATATATATATATATATATATATATATATATATATATATATATATATATATATATATATATATATATATATATATATATATATGCATCTTCTTCATCCAGTTCCCTAATCTTTGTGACACATTCTCCCTTTCTTGATTTCCGATAAATACAGATTTCCTTTCGGGTCCCATCTAAAGATCTAAGATCAGAAATCGCTTCATTCGTTTTTTTCGAGTGATCATTCTTTTAAATAATCAAATAAAACTTCGTTAACCTGGAAAGCAGAATATTTCTGTTGGTACTGGCGTGGAGGTTAATTCCTTCTCCGCATCGGCAAATTTAAATTCAAGGAAAAAGAATACACTGCGTATTACTAAATAAATCTATAATGTAATACATATATGTAAAACTACTAACTTTTATCAGTTGCTTTTGGCACAGATAGAGTGAGAGAGAGAGAGATTGGCCAAATTAAAAATAAAATATACATTGGTGATACCTGTTGTTGTTGCTGGAAACAGAGAGAGAGAAAGAGAGAGAGAGAGTGAGAGAATTGTGACATTAGAAGTGAAATTGGTGAGAGCTGTCGTTGTCGCTGGCAACTGAGAGAGTGAATGACGAAATTGGAAGTGAAACAGACATTGGTGATAGCTGTCGTGTCCACCTGAACGCTGGTCCGTGTCGCATTCCTTTAAGCTTGCCGGTGATGACGGCGCAGCTGCTCTGTTAGAAGTTTGTTTGAATTAAAAAATATATTGCCATCAATCGGTTCCGAATTATTTTTTTTGGGGAGCGTGTGTGGCTCTGATTGGTCAATAAATTGTTAGTTTTATTTTGGTTAAAGCGGGCTGATGTGTGGAGATTATGCGTAGAAAACATGTTTGAGCAGTCTCCATTGGGTTGTCGAGCGGTCAGCATCCGCTTTGTGTTGAAAAATTTAAGAGGCAAGACAAACTTGAGATGACACATATTTTATGGAGACAAATCTCTTCGTAATATGTGAGCTGCACTTGGTATAACTATTTTTGTATTTTCTTAAAGCATGGGCTACGAAGAATCCTTCAATGAATCTATCAGAATCTTTTTCCAATCAAACCCATGATCCCAACCACAACTGGGATTATTGATTTTTCATGTGACACATTTTTTAGATTCCTACTTCAGGTTCATTGTATTCTGATAGTTTTTGATGATCTTCAAACATACATTACATTCTTAAGTAACTGCCATGTCATTAAGAAAGCATATTCTGTGAACTTTCATCACCATATATGTTTGTTCTTCCTGTAAGTATTGTAATGTCTCATAAAAAAACATTACATGTCCTTTGTCTAAAGAATTTTTTTGTAGGTGTGTGAGGCCTTGCGTTGTCATGATGCAAAATGACTCCTTCTGACTGATGAACCCTGCGTTTGTCCCAACAGATAAGCTCAAAGTCCTTGCAATGCCATCCACTGTCACCCTTCTCTCAGACTGAATGAGGTCAATGAATGATTCGATCACCTCTGGAGACCTCACTTCTGTAGGCCTCCCAGGCCTGTCTTCATCCTCAACACTGCTCCGTCCTTCTTTAAACAATTTAGCCCACTTGTAGACATTTTTTGTCTGAAACATGTGGCACCATACAGAGTTGATATTTTCCTATGAATTTCAACTAGTTTGCACCCTTCAGCAACCAAAAACTTGATAACTGACCGCTGTTCAATCCTGGAGCATGCTTCTTGGTCGGCCATCTTTGTTAATCGCCAAAACTCTCAAAGTTTTTTTTTAATCTGCAAAAGAAATTAAATCCATGTGAAAAAGAAGTAAAACAAAAAATAAAAAATAAAAAAGAGTAAGATTCTATCTGTATTAGAAGTCCTTATACCGAAAAATTCACCGTATTTAATGAATAACCCTCGTAATTTACGTTTGCATCTAGCCAACTAAAACGTAAAATTATTCGATATTTCGGATACGGACATTTCAAAGTTACTTGAAATGAAAAGAAATCCAGATTCAGTCAATTATGTGCCATGTGTGATACATACCTAGGCGATCATGTATACATGACTGACAAGGCAGATTTTTTTCCAGTATTAGGGTGGCATTTCTTTCTGCGGTAGGCCAGTTGCCATCCAAGGCTATAGAACCTGGTATGTCTTGCTATTTACCCATATCTGGGGGAGAAGAAGAGTATTCATACCTTTTCCAAGGCTATTAGTAGGTAAGTGAATGCAATGGATTTGACTGGAATTCGAACCAGGATCTCGGATTCTTCAATCCGACACGCTATGAGAACCTGTAATAAAACCGAATAATGGTTGATAATGTTTCATATAATAATAATAAAAATAAAATGAGAGTACATGGTTGTAACCAAACCAAATAACATTATGATGAAAGAATAAAAAAAAATAATGTTTGAAAATATCTTATATAATAATAATAAAATTCAATACAGTTCTTCATTAAAAATGTAGGGCAGTGAATGTTGGACGATTTCCTCAAATATGAAAAAGAGGCGCGAGGCGACAGAGATGTTGTTCTACAGAAGGATGCTAAGGATATCATGGACCAATCATGTGAGCAACGGTGAGGTTTAGAGAGGTTGCAAACAAGGAGAAGGTTTATACTTAACATCAGAAAGAGGCAGCTGAAGTTTCTGGGATACATAATGAGGAAACGGACCATGGAGAATCTGATACTCACGGGTCGAATAGAGGGAAAGAGAGACAAGGGAAAACAACGCATGACATACCTGGCGGGCTGAAGCAAGTGGATGGCAGAACGTGGTTTGGGGGAAGGTGGAAGAGGGTCGAAACTTATTGAGAGCCACAAAGGATAGAGGGAAGTGGAGAGCCATGATCGCCTACATCCTGAAAGGACACGGCACATAAAACGAAGGAAGGTTTACTTTATGTTATATTTCTTGGAACACTTGGGAGGGGGTGTTGTGGTAGGATCCACCTAATTGCATAGTGGAGTACCGACCATATAAATATGGTTGGTACCGGGAAGAGAGTGGATCGAATCAAGAGATTCAACCAGAGACTCTGCCCGACTGCGACTCAGTCAACACATTCTCCAGGAACGGTCTTCCCAGGAATATACAAAAGACTATATGTAAATATTGTGTACACTTTCTTGTTTCAATACATTTTGTTCTAAGTACATTTTGTGTTGCATTATTATTCCATGCATTAGTCAAGTGATGATGATGATTTTCTATTCCAAATAACTCTTGTTTCAACTATGAACACCTATGTCATCAGCATAACACTCTTCCCATCACTGGTACATTGGCCTTGGGAGGAATAGTTTCGATTATCTTCAGAAGTATCCTAATAAACTGCACTCATCTATTCTTACAAAGGAATAGCATTTGTATTGTGCGGCGGGAGGATCTCTTTGGTAACAAAGAAAAGAGTACTGTGCTGTTATGTGACATCTGTCCTCCTGTGCGACATCGATTGTTGGACGATTTCCACAAAGACGAAGAAGAGGCTCGAGGCGACGGAGATGCGGTTCCTCAGAAGGACGCTAAGGATATAATGGGCCAAGATCTCATCGTTGCTCACATTAAGTGGTCGTTTTATGTGACGTGTCCTTTTGAAGAGGTTGCAAACAAGGAGAAAGCTTATACTTAACATCAGAAAGGGGCAGCTGAAGTTTCTGTGACACATAATGAATCTGATAATCACGGGTAGAATAGAGGGTAGCAGAGACAAGGGAAGGCAGCGCGAGACATACCTGACGAGCTTGAGCTGGTCGATGACAGAACGTGGTCTGGGGGAGGAAGAAGAGGGAAGGAACTTGTTGAGAGCTGCAAGGGATAGAGGGAGGTGGAGAGCCATGATCGCCTACGTCCTGAAAGGACATGGCACATAAAAAAAAGAAAAAGAAGCATGAGAAAAATATTCAAATTCAGATCAGTACAAGACTAAAACTTATGCACAATGTTAAATTTTAATTCATATTACTCTTCTTAGTACGTTAATATCTGCTTGACAAAGCCTACCGTCACCCCTAGAAAAGGCAATATCAATGTATTAAACTTATTATAAGGAAGAATTTCAAGATATTTCAATTCATCTAGAGGTCAAAAGAAACGGTATATTTTTCTTCTTGGTTATTAAGTCTGTGATATCCACAGACCTTTACGATTTAGTTATAAGTGTACAATTCAATTGTCAAGTTTGGATTTGTCAAGAAAACTTAAAATATAAGCTAGTGAAATATTATATTGATTTTCAGACCTGGGTGTTTATAAAAGGAAAAGCAAAAACAAAAAAAAATAATATAAAAGAAAAAATGGGACATTTATAGGAAATCTATAAAAACGGGAAATTAGAAGATATATGAAGGATAAGGTACAAAAATACAAAAGCAAGAAGGAAAGAAAAAGAAGGAAGGAATAAAGGAAGAAAGAAAGAAATGGAAATAGTCATAATAACAGAAATAAATGAAAGGTTCAAAACTTCACAAAGGAAGAAGTAACTAAGGAAAAGAAGGAAAGAAAGAAAGAAAAAAGAAAAAAGGTAGGAAGAAAATAAATAAAGAAAGAAAATGGAAATGTCATAACAATAGAAAAAAATAAAAAAATTCAAAACTTTAAAAAAGAAGATATAACTAAGGAAAAGAAAGAAAGAAAGAAAGAAAAAAGAAAGAAAGAAAAAAGAGAGAAAGAAAGAAAAAGAAAGAAAGAAAGAAATAAAGTTAGAAAGAAAAAAGTAAAAAAGAAAGGAAGAAAAGTAAGAAAGAAAATGAAGGAAAGAAAGAAAGAAAACTGGAAAAGTCATATCAATAGAAATAAATTAAAAGGCTCAAAACTTAAAAAAAGAAGATATAACTAAGGGAAAGAAAGAAAGAAAGAAAGAAAGAAAGAGAGAAGAAATAAGGGAAAAAGGAAGGAAGAAATATAAGAAAGAAAATGGAGGAAAGAAAGAAAGAAAATTGGAAAAGTCATATCAATAAAAATAAATTAAAAGGCTCAAAACTTCAAAAACGAAGATATAACTACGGAAAAGAAAGAAAGAAAGAAGAAAGAAGGGAAAAAGGAAGGAAGAAAAGGAAGAAAGAAAATGAAGGAAAGAAAGAAAATTGAAAAGTCATACCAATAGAAATAAATGAAAAGGCTCAAAACTTCAAAAAAGAAGATATAACTAAGGAAAAGAAAGAAATAAATAAAAAAGGGAAAAAGGAAGGAAGAAAATAAGAAAGAAAATGAAGGAAAGAAACAAAGGAAACTGGAAAAGTCATATCAATAGAAATAAATTAAAAGGCTCAAAACTTCAAAAAAGAAGATATAACTAAGGAAAAGAAAGAAAGAAAGAAACAAAGAAGGGGAAAACGAAGGAAGAAAAGTAAGAAAGAAAATGAAGGAAAGAAAGAAAGAAAGAAAACTGGAAGAGTCATAACAATAGAATTAAATGACAATGTTCAAAATTTCAAAAAGAAAGAACTAAGGAAATCAAAAGTAAGAAAGAAAGAAAGAAAGAAAGAAAAAAGAAAGAAAGGAATAAATTGTTTTTAATTTATCAAATTAGTTTTTATATACATACCAAAGTAATATTACTGGTGATGCTGCACAAATGAATTAATTTTTTAATGAAATTAATAAACACAATTAAGTAAAGCTCCATAAAATTTAAAAAGAGAGACAGCTGGCCGCGTTTTCTAATGACGGTGGTTATCAAATTTCCGTTAATGTATCAGGTTTACTTTAGAAAGTGACGTGGGTGGAAATATGCAAATCTGTTATATTTCTCTCCCTATATTTTTGTTTTTGATATATCTTGAATCTATTAAAGGTGATTTAACCATTTTTAGAAAAATGCTAAAATGATCCATACAGGTTTTGTTACATCTGCGTCAAAATAACTATTCCTGATGTGTATTCTCAAATTACGTAAATTTTTAAACGAGATCAGGTAATCAAGACACAGGTTTAGAACATCATCGGTGTTGTCGAACGTGGGTTGATCATTTATGATGTCGGATTAAAAACACGGTAAAATTCATATATTTTTGGAGTTTCGATTGTGTGAACATATTAAAATGATGGAATGATGTATTTTAAATACTGCACCTAGAAGGCAATCTCATTTTTGAATATATATATATATATATATATATATATATATATATATATATATATATATATATATATAACGCAGGATGTGTGTGTGTAACGAATGCACGGACGCAATTTTCGACGGATTTGCACCAAAATTTACATGCACATGCTCCAAGTTAGCAGAAAGGCCAAGACCGACTTTACATTTCCCAACTCCCATCGATAGTGGAAATAATCGATTTTTCATGCTTCTACGGCAGTTTTAATATAGTTTGTGGCCATTTTCTAGATAGCCAGAGTGAGAGCCTATTACTGGCTGCCACGAATAGGCAGGAAGATTCTATTGGCCAGCGTGTGAGCCTACAGCTGACTGACATGCAAAAAAAAATCGATAGCTGCATTCATCACAATTGGGAAAAATTTTAATCTGCATGGCACTTTTCTCCAATTGCCTCATTCGCTTGCTTAAGTTCAACGTTGATTCTGATTCCGCAGAACTGGGGTGAAAAAGTATTTGTTGTTAACATTAATTTTTCATTCGGTTTTTCCAGTTACGAGTCCTTTTTTAAAGCTGATCGTTTTGTGTTCATTTTGTTTAGTTCATTTTTTGTAACAGATTTCATGTTTAGTATAGAGCATAGAAAAAATTCGCAGTGTGAGATAGGCAAGAAGTAAGGCATTTAGCAACATCAGCACGGCAAAGGGCACTCCTTTAAAGGCAAGGAAGGGTAAAAATATTTTAAGTCAAGTGATAGCGATTGCTGTATGAGTCGTATGATTTTTGAATCAAGCACGGGCAACGCCGGGCCATGCTGCTAGTATATATATATATATATAAATGGTGGTACTCCCTTGGAAAAACCTTGGATATTACGACTTGTATTAAAACAAACCAGTACTCAAGGAAAAGAGAGGAATAAAAAAAGAACTAAGAACGTGAAACTAAGGCAAAAACAATCGTCCAGAGTTCAAGCTCAGAGTCCAAAGAAAAAAAAACCCCAAACCAAGTAAAGGCAACTACGTAAAGGGCTCAATACACGAAGTAGAACAAACCTAAGAAACCTAATGGGCAAGGCAAACCTACCTAGATTTCATCTAAACGGATCGTCAAGACAATGCTGGCCGAAAAGGAAAAAACTGGAACAGAATATATAGTTTAATCCAAAAACAACCATGACCACGTGCACAAAAAACAAAACAAAACAAAAATCAACATAATAAAAACTATATATATATATATATATATATATATATATATATATATATATATATATATATATATATATGTATGTATATATGTATTGTGTGTGTGTGTGTATTTAGGTAGCATTGTTTCATTCATACATGTTTGAGTAAATAATATAGACAAGTCTTGTCTATTTATTTTATGAAAATCCTTTTCATATCGTCTGATAAGCTTAATAACATTATCATTAAACGAAGAAAGTAATTCACAATATTGATACATATTTTTAATCCAATCTAAGCTTTCGGCTTACATAAGCCATTATTAAAGATGACAATTAGAGTACAATCTATTAAGCAATACACAGACGAGAAAGTGATGATAGTCTGTTTCTGTTTCCATGGATGATACCCAAGCAACGATAATCACGTGCATATAAGACGCTGGAATCGAAAATCACACAGAGGCACATGACCACGCGAGAGTGAATTCGAGAAGTATTAAGTATGGGAAGCCGTTAATATAAGCCAATGGCTTCTGTTAGCAATTATAGGCATTTTGTGGAAATTTCATAGATTATTTTGTTCAGGTTAGGTTTCAACAGTTTTATGTATATAGCTTTTTTTATTTTTTGTTTATTGTTATCATGTTTAAGTATAATAGTGTTTTCAACAAGGATTTTCCGGAATTATGTATGTTCCCAGGCATGATGTTTTAAATGCCTAAAAATTATATATATATATATATATATATATATATATATATATATATATATATATATATATATATATATATATATATATATATATATATATATATGAGAAGAAACATATGTTTCTTTTAAACATCATTCGTTGAATAACACTGACAAGGAAAAGTTGATGGATGACTTAATGAATTTTTCTAATGTCCGTAAATTCTTCCGTTTCGTAGGAGTAAGGGAGTGTAACATTTCTCCCGGGTGGCTATTGTACTTAGCGATTCTGGCAATTTCTTTAGCTATTTTCAAGAATTTTACACTATTTACATTATTCGGACTATAGTCCTCACTTTGTCGCCACGTTTATTACAACGTTTCGGCCATTGTACGCTCCAGCCTTCTTCAGGTGGTTGAAATGTCGAACTGACCCTTTTATTTCGCTCACTGAGGTAGACTGTTCTAGTTACACGTGCCATGTCAAATGGATGTCAGTTATCAGTTTATCTCCCTCTCCACTGCCTTAACCTGGTATTGAACTCTCACTCTTTGGGTCCTGTCACTGGATCTAACTAACGCCTTTATCCACTGTGACATGTGTCCTTGAGAAATATAGACAGATATTCAAGGATTTTGTTGTCAAATGTTAATTTCTTTTCATGGTTGTTTTTTTTTTAATGTAGTTTGTATTCCTCTATATCAGTAGCGTTTATGCGAGCTACGCGAAAGGAAGGAGGTTAGAATTCGAGTTTTTTTCGATGTCTTTTTACGAGGGTCATTCAATGAATAAGGTGAGTTTTTCGGTATAAGGACTTCTAATACAGATAGAAGCTTACTCTTTGTTTATTTTTTTTGTTTTAATTCTTTTTCACATGGATTTAATTTCTTTTGCAGATTAAAAAAAAACTTTGAGAGTTTTGGCGATTAACAAAGATGGCCGACCAAGAAGCATGCTCCAGGATTGAACAGCGGTCAGTTATCAAGTTTTTGGTTGCTGGAGGGTGCAAACCAGTTGAAATTCATAGGAGAATGTCAACTGTGTATGGTGCCACATGTTTCAGTCAAAAATGTCTACAAGTGGGCTAAATTGTTTAAAGAAGGACGGAGCAGTATTGAGGATGAAGACAGGCCTGGGAGGCCTACAGAAGTGAGGTCTCCAGAGGTGATCGAATCATTCATTGACCTCATTCAGTCTGACAGAAGGGTGACAGTGGATGACATTGCAAGGACTTTGAGCTTATCTGTTGGGACAAACGCAGGACTCATCATTCAGAAGGAGTCATCTCGCATCATGACAACGCAAGGCTTCACACAGCAGCCCAAACGGTGCAGACCATCAACGAGCTGGGCTGGGAACTGCTCCCTCACCCCCCTTACAGGCCAGACCTTGCCCCTTCAGACTTTCATCTGTTTGGTCCCTTGAAAGCGTTCACGAGAGGCACGAAGTTTAAAAGTGACGATGAAGTCAAAAGTGTTGTGAGCGACTGGCTGAGACATCAGCCCAAAGATTTTTACGCTGAGGGAATACGGAAGCTTGGGCACAGATGCGAAAAGTGTGTGACAGTGCTGGCAGACTACGTTGAAAAAAAAGTAAGCTTCTATCTGTATTAGAAGTCCTTATACCGAAAAATTCACATTATTTATTGAATGACCCTCGTATCTTAAATACCTACGACTCATTATTTCCGTCGTTATATAAGGTGATAATAATAATGAGTACCAGATGTTTTATGCTGAGAGCTTCTCATTGAGATGTTTTCGGTTATGGAATTTGTAAAGGATGAACGTGCTATCAACCAGAATTTTCCTCATCGGTTTTTAGGACATTTTGATCAGATATGTAACACGTGTAGCGTCTGTTCACGAAGATAGTGATATAACAGTTGTAGCTAACTGATGCATGACAAGAAATTCATTCTTGTCCTGGACATTTAAACTTATAAACTGTATTGATCGTCATTAGTTTTGATTTAACAGGGTTATTTTGATTAATGATGACGAGTTTGGCGATTGCTATATTTATGGGATAAAGAGCTCAATATCAGAGATAGAGCATATGTAAATATAAATATAAAAGTGAACATTGAAGTCAACACTCAGAGGCGACTGGCTGTTTCATGCTAGATGCATGATGACAATAGTTCGAATAATGTAAATAATGTCAGGCCGCGAATGTTGAGTTTTTCATCGACTATTTATATATATGGGTCAGTGGTGCATTGTGGGTAATCTATTGTGGCGGTTATTTTTACGGGAGTGGTGTGTTTTTTTTGTTTTTTTTGGCTTAATGTATTTGTTTTTCATTCTGTATTATTTATTCTTTTCGGTTTTTGATGTTTTATTAACGTAGTAAAAAAAAATTGGGACATTTGTTAAGGTCGCTTATTTAATAGTCTTCGGGAATAAAAAACAAATAAAAATAACCGCCAGAATATATATATATATATATATATATATATATATATATATATATATATATTTTCACAAGCTTGTTACATAGATTATCTCCATTTTTATTCAAGGGGACCTGTAAGTGTCAAATTTTACAACCATCCATTTGTCATTATGTGCCCTAGAAATTTCAGCTATCTCTTTCCGATTCCAAATGTTAAGCTTCTGTTTTTTTGCATTTCACTTAAAACATCCTCATCTTCTCTTTGTCTATGGCATTCTCACCGTCCTCCTGTAGAACTATATTTTGCGTTCAATGTCATATGAGTGGACTGACAATATATAACAGTTCAGTTTTATTTGTTTCTGACATTTTTTCTATTTAAAGCATTGATGAATTGTTGTAGAATACATGTTGATATATATGTTTCTCTCCCTCATATTCTTGACAAGAATATGGACGAGCAAAATCAGCTTTCAGACAAAAGGCAGACTGTAGAAATCGCCAGTAGTCTTTATTCACTTATATGGATGTGAATCATGGCTGCTGTTGACAGATACAGAGAGAACGGTTCAAGCGTTTGTGAACAAATGCATGAGAAAAATACTTGGCTTTTTCTATTGAAACAAAACAATAAGATTGTGCGGAAAAGGGTTGAAAGTTTTGTTGGCCACCACGAACCTCTTCTTGTCGCTGTCAAACGGAGAAAATGGCGCGTTTTTAACACATTACCAGGCACGACAGCCTGTGCAAGACTATCATGCAACGTACCATAGAAGGTGGACGTAGGAGAGCACACCAATGCAAAAAATGCTTGGATAATATCAAACCATGGACAGGTCCGGCTGTAGCAGAATTGCTGATGGCGGCAATTGATAGAACGCTGTTGAAAAGAGTGTGGCTTCTGCATTCGGACCCTCCCTACTATTACAAAGTCAGGGGCATGATGATGATGATGATGATGATGATGATGATGATGATGATGATGATGGTGATGATGATGATGATGATGATGATGATGATGATGATGGTGATGATGATGATGATGATGATGATGATGATGATGATCCATGTTTTACAAAGATAATTTGAAAAGAATAATTACAACCTTCAGTAGGAAATTTACAAGCTTATATAAGAACAACCACCATATCTTTAATGTCGCCGACGAAACTTCTAACCTGGCCGTTCGTCTCGAAAAGGACGTCCAATCGGCGGTGGACTGGGGCAGGAATTGACTAGTTAACTTTAATGTCTCAAAATCAAAACTGCTCTCTATTACTCACCAGAGAGAACCATCTCTGCCTCCCATTAGAATGTCTGACGCTCAACTCCACGAGAGCACCTCTTTGCGACTGCTCGGTCTCACATTGTCCGCTGACATGAGACGGAATGAATACATTCAGTCAATAGCTTCGTCCACCGCCACGAAAGTTGGCTCCCTATGCCGCGCCAGGAAATTTTTCTCGCCGGAGTCGATCCTTCAAATCTACAAATCAACCTTTCGCCCTTGCATGTAGTATTGCTGCGATATATGGTCTCTAGCCTCTTCTAATTGTCTCAAGGTCCTTGATAAAATCCAAAGACGGATATGCAATGTAATTGGCCCTGATCTGGCCAATCGTCTGCAGCCGCTCTCTCACATACGTGCCGTTGCCTCCCTCTGTTGTTTCTACAAACACTTTCCCGGTAGATGCCCCAATGAGCTGCTTTCGCTGGGTCCCAGACTTCATGAGGCTGGCATCTCGATCTCAACCTTTCACTGTCAAAACTGCTAGATGTAGCCGTCTCTTCTACTCCCGCCTTGCTTTGGGTTGAATGTTTAAAAAAAACTTCCAACCGGCCATCTGCTATAAAGAGTCCTGACACATCAGTATCCAAACAAACATATACTTCACTAAGATACAGTTGGTTCCAACAATATATCCAAATGGATATTTCTGTCTTTTTAGCAAACTGAATTGTGCACACTAAATTATTGAACTCTATTGATGTTTTCTTTTATTTTCTGTGATTAAAACAAACCTATCAAGTGCAAAAGTTCCTGAAGATATTTTACCTTTTGCATTTATCCGATTTAGCCTTCGTTTGGGGGTAATTCTAGTGCCAAAAATGGAGTCAGAAAACCATAGTGATCGATATTTAGACCTGGATCCTTTCATAAATACGATAAAGGTTACTTTGGAAAATAATATTTGTTGACTCTGTAGAAAATTAGGTTGGGAACTAATATTTCGGTAATGGTTTGATTGATTGTTTTATTTTCTTTTTACGGATTATCAACCTTTTGCTGGTCATTTAAAGCCAGAAACTATTTCACGATTGCTAAAGTACTTTGGAGATAATAATGATTCACTGATACAATTCAAACTAATTAACACATAGCTGGGAGAAGAATAGATGAATTCTCATCAGTATATACATGTAAGTGAATATAAAGAACCCGACTAGAATTGGAACACGGCTCTCCGATCTCCAGCCCCGAGCTCTTAACAGTTACATCAATCGCACACCCAATCCTATAGCACGTGGTATACCCAAGCGATTACCCATTTAGGTACTGACCAGGTTCGACGTTGCTTAAGTTCGTCGATCATCAGGAAACCAATGAAGAATTGGATTCGTACTTCCCGTAAGGTTATATACGCGTAATTGAATATAACGAACTCGACTGGAATTAGAACTTGGCTCTCTGATCTCAAATTCCGACTCCTTATCCAAAGCATGAAGCGGACATGGAAGCTTTTAGCACCTGGTAATACCAAGCAATACTGACAAAGTTCGATTTCGCTTAAATTGATCATCTGCGAATCGGTGTTTCAATGTGTTTCCGGCCATAATCCCTTTACATATAGAGTCAAAAGAGCGTAATGATTACGTTATCATGAAAGAAAGTGAATAAATTTTAAATATCATCGGGAGAAGAATTTTCTTAATTTAGGCAATTTTTTGATATTTCCGAATTTTTAGTAAACTTTTTCGTAATTTTCTTAAATCCTATTCTTTTAATGTTCTCTCTCCTTAAAAATATTGTCGATTTTCTCATATTCTTTAAAACTCAGTAAGCCCTTGCATCTTATTGACTTCGTTGATTTGCTTTGGCTTTCATACAAAATTTGACCAGCTGTGGAATACCAAACGTATCTTCTTTCAGACTAAAGTTAACTCTATTTACATCATTCGGACTATTGTCCCTATCTTTGTCGCCATATTTATTGCAACGTTTCGGCCGTTGTACGCTCCGGACTTCTTCAGGTGGTTGGAATGTCAAACTGAACCCTTATTAGGTAAACTGTTCATAGTTCCACGTGCCATGTTTAATGGATGTCAGTTGTCAGTTGTCTCCTGTTAATTCCCGTTTCCAAGAAGGCCGAAACATTGTAATAAATATGGCGTCAAAGATGGTGGACAATAGTCCGAATAATGTAAATAGTGTACATAATACCTCATCTCAGAAATATAGACAGATACTGAAGGGCCGAAACGATTTAATAAATATGGGGACAAAGATGGTGGCCAATAGTCCGAATAATGTAAATAGTGTACATAATACCTCATCTCAGAAATATAGACAGACACTAAAGTTAACTCATATCACTTTGCAAATCTGCCAAATGTCCACTTGCAAATCTAAAGAGAGTAATTATGTTTGTGTTGTTATGAACACCCCATCACTGAATCAACCACAGAATAGACAGAACAATTCACAAAAGTCAGTAAGTCAAGCTCAAGTGATGAAAATAATTATAAATTTATGGGTGAATTAAATATTCTGTACAGGTCTTTGATCCTCATCGGGGTGAAATGTATTTGATTTCACCAGGAACGTTAATTTTTGTCTCTCAAGAGGGTCCATCAGTTTAACAGAATTTCTATTCTCACTACTTGACATAAATTTATAAGCGTCTTCTAGGTTTACGGGAAGAGTTGATGATTTAGATTCGGTTTATTGTATAAACGAAATCACAGAAGTAGAAAACATAAAAACGAAAGTTTACTCTTAGCGATTAATCAAAATGATGCGAATGCAAAGATTTTCGAACTGGCTGACTTATTTGCTCAGGTCAACCAGTTCAGCAAAACATTGCAAGGACGAAATGCTATTCTGTGCTGAGAAAGTGCGCTCTTTTAAGAACAAAGAAATCTGAAAAAATAATATGCTTGTCTTTTCCTATCTTCCTTGCATTAACATGGCTGATGCTAACCTCCAGAAAAGTGACGCGTTGATCCTTCTCAGACAAAAATTCTTGACTGGCATGAAGTTAGACTATACTGAATTAAATGCTAGCTAAGCTGCTAAGAAGTTTGATTCAGGGTATAATGTTAGGCAATTTTGCTCTCCAGTATCTAATCTAAAGGTCTACCATTCTTACACGCTTCGAATATTGCTGCCACATGTGATCCCGCGGTCCAGCTGTCTGTCTAGAGATTCTTGATAAAATCAAAAGAAGAATCACCAATATTATTATCACGTCTTCAGTCACTTTCCAACCACCTTAAAGTTGCTTCCCTGAACCTTTCCATAAATACTTTTATAGTAATTGATCGGATGAGCTCTTCGCTATGGTAAATGGACTTTATGAATTTAATCGCAGTACTAGATTGGCAACAAGGCCTTATCAATTTACAGTTGAAGTGGAAAGATATAACCGTAACTTCTATGTTAAGAGGTTTAACCTTAACTTTTCGCTTGTGGAACGCTCTTCCGGCTTTGAATCAACTTTGATCTGCAAAAAATTAAATACAATGTCAATCGTTATCTAATATCTTCCAGATCACTCTTCTATGTTTATTGCTCTTTAATAATGTTTCTGTTTTCTAATTTTCTCCACCCAGTAACTCCTTCTGTTTTGATAGCGTGATTTCGATTAAAAAATGTGTCAAACTGCACAAGCCTTACTGTCCACTTGCCAAATTTGGGGAAGGATATGAAAAAAAGATCTCAATATACCATCGAAATTACACCGATTAAAACTGATTAAGGACATAGTACATTTTGATGCAAGCAAGATATTGATTCCGTTACTATGGTAGGACTTCTTGAAATGAAAAGGAACAACGTATAGATTGGGTGGTGGAGAATCAAAGCGAAGGATTGATTGCATAGATGAACATAAAATAATCGCCTCTACGGCTCTTTCTAAATGCTGTTCTATTTTTACTTGGTTTTCCCGCCACCTGGTTGATTGAGTCAGGATTTTCTTAACAGCAAATCATGTACTCATAATGAAAAGTAATTTATTTTACATTGAAAAGAGAGGAGACACGCCTGAAGCTGAACCAAGGCTTGGATATTCAACTTGACAAGGTCATAGAGAGACACAATGAGCATTGTTGTCATTAGTCAGGTTTTATATTTTCTGGAACATTTTACTTTTGTAAATAAAATGAATTCCCTGTTACATGCAATTTCTATTTGTGATTCCCTGAGATTTTGGGGAAACCAGAATTTGAAAACAAGGAAGAAAAAAACTGGTTTGTGGTCCAGCAGAATGGCGAAACTTCATAGACACGTCAGTTTCTACTAATAAAAACATAAATATTTGCATGTGACGCTTTTGCGAATTCTGTTATCTTAGAATTATGTGAATAATGTATCGATGCAAACATCAATAATTACACGACGCGTAGTCCCTGATGCGTAACTTATCGTTTCACTTGCGACATGCTTCAATTATTAACGCTGTATGTGTGCGTTTATGGTTTTCTTTTTCTTTCAAAACGTAGATTTTTCTCACCAGGAAGTGATAGACTGTCATCTACCACTCAAATAGCGCGCATATACGCAAAATCTGCACTTGTTGGCTATGATGACACTTTTTTCCAGCCCAATTCTCTGCTACATCTAGCTACTCTTATGCTTTGCTCTGATGTTGAGTACAAACATTACTCTGGTATCTCTTAACGTGTGCCAGGTTTCTATTTTCGACACTACATATCAGCATCTCTTAAAAGCAAAGATTCTTTATTGATATAATATTCGGTGTAGGCCATCTGAAATCCCCAAAAACCTTTGATGGTCACAATGCCGAAGAGCCTCACAAGGTATAGGTTTATAGAGTAATAGGCACAAATTATGTGGATATGTTGGGAAGACAACGATTAAAAAATAGACTCGAACAGATTTAGATTATGGTAATCAGAGAAAAATCCTCTTTTGTGTTGGATCCACAAAGAAGCGTTTCGTAGGCAGAAGCTTCTCGAGTGGAAACTGCACCAACAGAATACGAAGGGTAAGAGGATGGTTGGCTAAAATAGGCGTGACAGGGCGCTCCTTAGCAGTGAACATGACAGTAGACTGATCTGAGGAAGGTAGTTGATCTTAACACTTTCCATGGAAATAACGCTAGGACAGCGAGTGGATCGCGACGTTCTGTCCATGGACAAGTGGTTGTAGTGTGGAAAATATTTCATCACTAACAAGGACGCTGGAACACTTTTGGACAATATATTGAAGCAGTAGTATTGATCTGACTCTGGTAGAGGATAGTGTAACCTTGTAGCTCAGAGCAGGCACCAAGTTCGTTCTCATGGCTAATCATCTTCCAGTCAAACGCCTGTGGCTTAAAAATAACCCTTTGGTTAGATCGTCACCCAGGAATTAAAACCATGTGATTTTTGTAGTAGGCAGCAATTTTATTCTGTGGTTCTAACCTATTGCTATAGACAAGCGAAGCCGAGATTAAACTCAGCTGATGGAGAGAAGAACAATCTAAAGGGTGTTTTCCCTTTCACGTTGCGCCTATGGTGTCTTCTGGGCATTCCGTATCTCTGTTTTTCGCTGGTAGTGACCACTGTCTTATAGAGACTTGTCTTGTTTATCAAGGTCTGACCTCATTTAATGACCAACCTAGCAGAGCCACTTAACAGGGTACTAGTGAAATCTACTTCACTTGGTTAATAATTATCAGGAAAATAAATGCCTGCTAAAAATTTCGTGGCAGCTCAGACATTTTCCATTTCACAAGATATCGGCTGACACTGTGTCATATAGGAAGAAAATGAGAAACTACCGATAACGAGGTTCGGTCGAGACACTCTAGACTATATTTATTTCCGACTGGTGTATAAATAGCAGTGTCAAGCTAATGACTGGGGTGATAATTGACTGACTACTATCCAATCGAATTAACGTGAATTATTGTGCGTCGATGATTTGTGTTTTGATTTAGGATTTACCGGACGTTAAGCCGAGCCGCGCTACTAACAAGGTATTCACTGAAATGCTAATTATATTTGGCTGAGTTTTACTTCTTTGTTCTTGTTAAACATTTATTTACCGTTGTAATTAACATTGAAGTCTTGGGTTATATTTAATTATTAACGTCACAACACAATGTATCGCTAAAATAGTGTCGGGCTCAGGTACTTAGCGGACTAGTAAATAAAACCGAGAACTTTTTTTCAGTATCTTTATCGATGGAGCATATGTACGAATTCCATTTGCGGTCGAGTTTGTGATTAATTCCCAAGAGGTGCTCACGGGACGATGACCTCCTGAACGAACACCTGTTCTTCGTGATATGTGTGAATTTACGGTTCGCTTATTGGTGATAGAACATCACTATCTGCCGAGATAAAAAGTTAAAGAATGCTAAAATATCGTTTTACACATTTTTACGTTAAATATTTATCTCATATATATCATATATTTATTCTTTTTCTTTGCATTTTGTTCTCTCTATTATGAGCAATGCAAGAAAGTTATGGGCGATAACAAGGTTTTATTTTATGAGTAGCTGATAAGATAGCAACGACGTTAAGTCTATGTTTCAAATTCTAAGCAAAAATCGCCAACTACTACGCTCACACAAAAGCAAACAAAATAGGATCAGAATCTGAACTTCCTATACGAATTAAATTATTTGTATTCACACTATTTACATTATTCGGATCACGTGTCCTGCTGTTATCTTCTTATGTTTTTACCAGAGCTCATATTGCAATTTTTGTTGTTATTATCGCCTTTTCTCTGGCACTGCTTATTACTGGTTCCCATAGTGTATTCATTTTTATGCTTCGTCGGCTCAGGACACATGGCTAGTGGATAAAGGCCTTGGTTAGATCTAGTGACAGGACCCAAAGAGTGTGAGTTCAATACCCGGTTAAGGCAGTTGAGAACTTTGAGAGGGGAATAAACAGGAGATAACTGCTAACTGACATCAATTAAACATGGCACGTGGAACTAGAATAGTCTACCCCGGTGAGCGAAATAAAGTGTTCAGTTCGACATGAAGAAGGCCGGAGCGTACAACGGCCGAAACGTTGTAATAAATATGGCGACAAAGATGAGGACAATTGTCCGAATAATGTAAACAGTGTACATAGTAGCTCATCTCAGAAATATAGACAGATATTTTATTCACACATATAAAACGAAATGAAACAATCGGAAATATAGTAACAGCGAAAAATTTCTATCCCTTGGGAATCGATAGAGCATTGACCGAAATTACTAGAGACAACAATCAGCATTTCTCGCATTGTCTTAGCCTTTGTAAAAAAAAAAAAATGAAAACTGTAAGGATTCGAGAAAAATGCCCCCCAAAAAAAACAAAGTTGTCTCTTTTTTTCTTCGAAGTCTTGTAATATCTTCTTTCGATAATAATTTAAAATATTACTATTCGGATTACGTACTGAGCACTTTCTAAACCCCAGTGGAATGGGTAGGATATCTAGATAGACTATATCTGGTAGATGATTTCCAAAAGAAAAAAATGATATATATGACAATCCATGCACTCAGTTAAAAGTAAAAAATAAAACCATCCTTGATAATGGCTAAAAGAATAGCCGAAAGCACTCGGACATACAAAACATTTAGAGAATTTCTACATAATTTACACCCAGAAAAGAAAATAATTATAAGAAAACAAGAAAAAATAAATAAAGAAACTTAACCACATTACATAGTAAGTAGATTTTAATGAAACTCCAACACGAATATTTCAGTGGGTTTGGGTGCAGAGTATCCAGAAAGAGTTGGATGAGCCATTACTAAGATGTTTGGTGGTGATCACTCGTGATTTTGACGTTATGCTTCCATTCATCTTCCCATAGGGCTTCAGATTCAACACGGAGTCCTACATCAAGTGTCAGGACGAAGTAGTAGTATCCTGGGTGACTACGGTGGCTGCTGGAATACCTTTTATTCTGGTAACTGGATTTTGCACTATGTCATACAAGCAGGAGTACCAAATCATGGCTGTCAGACAATTTCTGCGACAACATTATCCCTTATATATTGCCACCTAAATCCCCAGACAGCAACAACCTTGATTATTATGCTTGAGGCGAATTTGAGCGAGACACCAACAAAACAACTTGAAAGATGAACTGAAGGCAAAGATTATGGCAGCCTTCACCAACTTAAACAAGGAGAATATCCAGAAGAGATGCAGGAGATTCCGACGTCGCTGGGAGGTTCTGGTTGAAGCCACCGGCTATTTTATTGAAAAAATTACTG
>OZ038486.1:133895643-134053143 GCA_964036315.1 Acanthosepion esculentum | reverse complement strand
TCTTCCATTATTCTCTCGCGTACATTCATATCTGCTCACTGCGTAGCAAGTTTAAAGTTTAAAGGCAGTAAATTCGAGGTTGCTAATGATCTGAAGAGCTGATTGTTCGAAAGTTTCCCATTCAACTATTTCCACAAAGAATTTTCTTTTATTTTTCGTATCATTTTCTCAACTGCTGATCATCCATTACCGCTGCACGCTAAAATTACAACGAAAGAAAAATACAATAATTTTGTTTTTATAAATTGGCTGATCCTTCGATCATTCAAGAGAGCATGAGAAATTTAACTTGAAACTTGTGTTTCATTCCTATACTGAAAAACAAAGCATATCTTATTAGAGTACATTAAATTTAAGACTTTAAAACAGTGAAGAAGAAAATAAAGTACTGGTGGACAATGTAAATGGATACTCAGTGATATCAGCTTTTACTACTGGCAAATTTTTTGGGCAGAGAGAATTTAATCTAAAATCCAGTTTATGATATTCTGATAATGTTTTTCGATAATCCTCTGTGTCCTGGAATTAGTTCTGCTTTCCTGCCCCTTTTAGGGGATAGCAAATATTTAATACGTTTTAGAAATGTTCATTCCGTTTATTAAAACAATTTGGTAGAACAATTCCATCTAGTTGTTCAATATTGACAGTTTTTCTACTCTCTCATCTTTCAGCTGAAATCATAAGTGAATTCACCGAGAAGAAAGTTTTTTCGTAGCAAGGAAATAGCCAATTACTTAAACAAAGGATTTTTTTCCAATAAATAAATAAAATGCCTGAATAAATAGTAATAGACATGAAACTAGATGCCTATACTTCTCCCCATCTTAATTTAAATTTTGAAAATCATAAAAATATGTAAAACCGGAAAACATATTTTATATAAATTCTAAAACTTAAATGTTTGGTTCATTTTCGAATCTAATTCATACGATCGCTTCCTGTTGGAGCGAATTTCTTATCCTGAAAGGTTTATTCAATAATAATAATGTATAGCCGGACACCCGTATTCGAGGATACCAGTCTACTACTGCGGTTAGACAATCCCTGTTTCAGACGCTCGCTCAGGCGCATTTGTTTATCACCTACAGCGTCAACCTGTGAATACGCTGAGAAAGAGCGTGTCATCCCTCGATGATTTAGAAATTCGTGCTAGCACAGCTATCGACGGCCCCAGGGGTTCTATCTACCCAATTTCACTCACAACGCTTGTGCTATAGTTTATCGACCATGGTGAGATTAGAAACTGGGTCTCATAGTAAGAATGCAAACGTTCTAAACACTCAGCCACGTGCCCATATATTCAATAACAACAACAATAATAATAATATTAATAATAATAATAACTGAAAACTACAGAAACTGGTTGATGATCCCTGTCAAATATGAATGAAGTGATAAACCTTATTCAGTAATAAAGGAAGCCAACAATTTCAAAATTGAATTTAGAGTGGGTGAAGAAATGCAAGCAAGGTAATATATATCTGCTGAAGCTGCAAAACCCTTTAAAAAAGAAAGCAAAGGTAAATGCATTGAAGCAGATACAGAAATGATACGATCAATACTCTGCCCGTACCAAAGAAGCTGAAGTCGACAAACCCTCTACCCATCCGTGGCTAAATAGTGCATGCTTAAAAGCAGAAACCGAAGTTTTTATTCTTACTGTACATGACAAATTCTTGATAACTGCAAATTATCAGGCATACATATCGAAAAATTATGGTAGCCCAAAACGAAAATTCTGCGATAAATATCCAGAGACAATTGACCATCTTGTATCAGGTTGCATGCTATTGGCACCCACTGAATATAAAAGCTGGCATGACAGAATGAGCCTAGATCTGCACCGTACAAGTTTTACGAAAATGAAACTGCAGGAAATTGCTATGAACACCACCTAGACTCCGTTATGGAAAAAGGACCTGTAACAATTTTGTGGGACTTCAGAATATATACAGAGAGAAAAACCAAAGCAGACATCGTAACCAGAGAACGCAGAGTCAGAGCGTCTGTTCTTATTGACATGGCGGTCCCTTAAAACACGGACATTGAAATCAAAATCCCAAAAATGGGACGCGTGAGGACATCAATAATTCAAGTTAAGTTGGAAAACTCGGATTGATTTGGAAAGATTCCAATAGGCTCATTAAAGGGAATCCTGGTAGCTCATGCCTTAAAGAAATACAACATATTGTACTTATGAAGGGCTTTTCCTATGTAAAATATGTGTTTGTTTTTTCTTCCTCTGAAAATCTTCAGTGGAAAATGTCATGATGCCATGTCTGACTTTAGGTCTCTGTTTGGGAGCCAAAGGCAAATGAATATACTCCCAAAATTAAAGGAAATAATAATAATAATAATAATAATAATAGTAATGATAATAATGATAATAATAGCCTATACATGTCGAAAGGCCACCATCGATTGATAATGTACAGACATTTTTGGAAAATATTTGGAGCAGCCCGGAGGAATATAACCAAAATGTAGAATGGATCCGACGTGAAGAAAATGAATGCTGGATACACCTCTGCAAGAATAGGACAATATATCCACAGATGATGTTAGGCAAGCTCTAACGAAATTCCAAAATATAAATCCCCAGGAAATGACAAGGTGCCCAATTTCTTGCTTTATCATCTCTCATGTATCCATAAAATCCTTGCAAAACATTATCAACGCTTGCAAATAATCCAAATTAAATCCCGGAATGGATTACTGAAGGTATTAGATACCTGATGCCAAAAACAAATGAAACAGACGACCCGAAAAATTATAGACCGATAACAAGTCTCTCCAAAACGTATAAGTTGATTACGTCTGTCCTGACGAACCGTACTTACTCCTTTTCCGAAACAAACAGCATTCTTACGCTGGAACAGAAGGGATGCAGATAGGGTTCATATGGCTGCAAAGATCAACTACTGATAAATAAAATGATCCTGGAAAATTGCAGAAGACGTAGAAATCATAACGTAGCGTGGATTGATTATCGTAAAGCCTTTGATAGTGTTCCACATTCTTGGATACTTAAGACTTTGGAAATGTACAAAATCTCGCCTGTGGTATGACATTTCCTTAAACACGGGCATGGGAATGTGGAACACCAAACTATACCTTAGTCACGCCAGAGGCACTGCCATATCCAGCCGACTAAAAATCCGACGTGGAATATTTCAAGGAGACTCTCTGTCACCCCTTCTGTTTTGTTTGTCCTTAATCCCTCTTACGCATGAACTGAACAGCAGTAGCTATGGTTACAAAATAAATAAGAATATATTCAATCACCTACTCTACATGGATGATCTCAAACTCTTTGCCAAAGACGACAATGAGTTGAAGGGCCTCCTCAATAATGTAAAATACTTCAGTGACGACATAGGTATGAACTTCGGATTAGATAAATGTGCAAAAGTAACATTCAAGAAAGGTAGAAGTACAGAAACACACTTAATAGATTTAGATTTTGCCACAAAGATTAGGGAACTGGAGCATGATGAAGCTTATAAGTTCCTAGGAATTAGCGAAGGAGATGGCATACAACACCCCCAAATGAAGGAGAAGGTAAGAAAGGAGTACTACAGGCGCGTGTACGTCTCGTACTAAATACCGAGCTAAACTCAAAAAACAGAACATCAGCTATAACAACCTTGGCTGTCCCTGTGGTGCAATACAGCTTAACTGGACCATAGCTGAAATTAAGCAAATGGACGCCAAAACGACAAAGCTTCTCACTTGCTACCGCATGCATCATCCCAAAGCTGATGTTGATCGCCTGTATGTGCCCAGATCCGAAGGAGGCAGAGGATTAGTTCAACTAGAACTGTCCTACAAAACTACAACAATTGGCCTCCAAAGATACTTGGAAACTAGAGAAGACTGGATGATTATATGTGTCAAGGAACATGAAAGTAGTAAGCGCCTTTACTCCGTAATAAAGGAAGCCAACAAATTCAAAATGGAGTTTCAAATGGGCGCAGAAATACAAGTACAGCACGGTACATCGGCTGAAGCTGCAAAATACTTAAAAAAGAAAGATGCAACCGACAAGATACAGAAACAATGACAAGATAAACCGCTTCATGGCCAATACTCTGCCCGTACCAAACAGGTTGACGTAGACAAAAAACGTACCCATCGGTGGCTACGTAGCGCAGTGTTGAAAGCTGAAACTGAAGGTTTTATCCTTGCTACACAGGACCAATGCTTGTTAACTAGGAATTATCAAGCACATATACTAAAATATTGTGTTAGACCCAAATGCAGATTCTGTGATAAATATTCACAAAAGATTGATCATTGTATCAGGTTGCACGATATTGGCACCCACTGAATATAAAACCCGGCATGACAGTGTGGGCCAATATCTGCTCTGGAAAATTTGCAACTTCTACGGGAAGGAAACTGAAAGAAACTGGTATGAACACCACCCAGACCCGGTTACGGAGATAGGACCTGTTACAATTCTGTGGGACTACACAATACACACTGACAGAACAATCAAAGCCAACCGCCAAATATTGTTATTAAAGACCACAAACAAAAAAGTGCCTCCTTATTGATATGGCAGTCCCTGCAGACTGCAATGTATCTTTGAAGATATTCGAAAAGCTGTCAAAATACAAGGACCTTGAAATAGATATCTAAAAAATGTGGCACATGGGAACATCAACAATCCCTGTTGTAGTTGGAGCCCTTGGACTGGTTGGAAAAGATTTTAGTAGGCTGATTGAAAGGATTTCTGGAAGTCCATGCCTCAAAGAGATACAAAAAATTGTTCTGACAAGTACAGCCCACACTTTACGAATGGCTTTATCTATGTAATTGTTATTAATTTTTTTTTGTCAGTGGAAAGTGTCATGATACCTTAGGTCCCTGGGCGGGACCCGGAAAGAAATGTCTAAACGCCAGATATCAAAGGAAATAAAAACAATAATAATAATAATAATAATAATAATAATAATAATAATAATAATAATAATAATAATAATAATAATAAATCACGCATCAAACCTTCATTTCCAATCCTTCAAGGAGACTCCATTCTATGTTCTGGCTTTTCTTAATCCGCTTTCCGCATTAACTAAACTATAATGACTATACTTACAAAGTAAAAACAGGTAGTTTTTAATCACTTATTCCACATGGATGATATCACATTCTGTGGCAAAGAAGACAATGAGCTGAAGGGTACTGTAAAATGTTTCAATGATGATATCGGTATTAGTTAAATATGCAAAGGTAACACTAAAGGAAGGGAGAATTACAGATACGCACTCAATAGACCTAAATTTTGTCACAAAGATTAGGGAACTGGAATAAAAGAAGCTTATAAGTAGCTAAGATAGAAGAAAGTATACCAAAATAAAAGAGAATATACCCTAGTCTTTTGCGCTAGTTCACAAAACAGAATAAAAACTTTGCCTGCCTCTGTGCTGCAATACATTTTCAACATCTATAACCGGACCATAGTTGACATTAAGCGAATGGATGTCAAACCGAGAAAGTTTCTTACTTGTCACCGCATTCATCATCCTGAGTCTGATGCTGGTCATCGTTATTTGTCCAAGTCCGTAGCAGGCAGGGGATTAGTTCAACAATGGCGGTCATACCAAATCAGAAACAATCGATCTGCGAAGACACCCAGAAACTATAGAACTCTGGATGATTATCTGCACCTTAAAACGCGTAAGAAAGAGGAATGAATGCAGCCAAAAAATGCAAAAAGACATTTCAGTTTGTTGAGCAAGTAAACCATGATCCACCTACTACAGGGTCAAAGAACCAAAACGAAATATCAAAAGGAAATGCAACGTACCAAATGTAGAAGCCATGGCAAGATAAACCTTTCCGTTTTCAATACTCTGCTCGAGCCAAACAAGCTGATGTAGATAAAATCTATAACCCATCAGCGGTTACGTATTGCATAACTGAAAGCTTAAATTGAAGGTTTTAAACTTTGTGGACAGGTCGAATGCTTGTTAACTACAAACATACTGAAAGATTAATTTCAACAGAAATTCAGATTCTCTGATGAATATTCAGAATCAATTAACCCTCTTGTATCAAGTTGCATTAACATCTAACATATGTGAAACGCAACAGGAAAAATGGACAAATATCTGTACTAAAAAAATCATTTGAGAAAGAAGCTACAAAGAATGAATATCAGCCACAACTTGTTACAATTTTTTTGGAATTTACAATACTCACAGAAAGAAAAACTCAATGCTAATCACCCAAACATAGTGATGATATATCAGAAGATGTGAATGTGATTTTTCAATGACGTTCTAATGCCTGCTACGGACGTCATCAATAATTAAACAAGTGGTTGTAGCCCAGGGTTTGATTGGAAAATGTTCTGATGGATTCACTGAAGTGATTCCTGATAGCCCATGCCTAAAAGAAATACAAACTATTGTTCTGGCAAGCACGACTGACACATACTTTGTAGACGTAAAATGGGTCTGTTCTGAGGTTGTTTTATATATTTTTTTAGATATTCTGTGGAAAATGTCCTGATGGAATTTATGACTTTAAGTCTCTGGTTGATATTGGGAAGCAAATGAATGTGGAATAGAAATAAGGAGAAAGTCGTAGTAGTAGAAGAAGAGGAGGAGAAGAAGATGAAAGAGAAGAAGAACTTTTTGGTGGGTGCCTTAAAATAATCCGTCGCCATAAACTAATAAGTTAGTGTTATCCTCCTGTTTTAGTTAGGGTTAATTAAATCAAAGAAATTTTGAAATTTATTAATTACAAGCTTAAATGGCGTCGGGCTCTTGATTGGGCCTTCATCACACTTGGTAGGAAGGAGTAGATACGATAGATAACACAGAACTGAAAAATGATCGCGGTATTTAAGTATTGCATTAATATTTAACCTTAGCTTTTAAAAGTTCAGCGATAATTCTTTTGGGATGACCTAATTTAAAGACAATTATTGTACATAGGTCCTATTTTTATTTCATGGGTGACTTTCGCTAGATTTCGCAATTAATTTTTATTATTCCTAAATTTATTTCCAAGTTGTTATCGTACGAAAAATTTCGTCGAAAAAAAATCACGTAAATAATTGCCGAAAAAATCGGAGTAATGAAAAATTTGGAATATCAGAATTTCAGGATTGCGAGACCAGATGATGCTCGGAATTGTTTACTTTGCTCACAGCGTCGGCCTGATTTCAAAATGGTATAATATCTTGAGCTACAACCTCTAGGTGTAAAGTTACAATTACACACTGACATTCGCATTTATTATATAGAAGAAGATGAGCTATTGAGAGTTTTGTCATTTTAATTAAATAATTGTAACACAGTGACGCCGTGATATTCACATTTATTATATAGATTAAATCAGTAAATCAAGAGGTTGGACCGAACACTTTGGGTTATCATGGACACACATTCGATGAAAACATATCCAGACAGAAATATATATATATATATATATATATATATATATATATATATATATATATTTCTGTCCGTATATATATATATATATATATATATATATATATATATATATATATATATATATATATATATTTCTGTCCGTATATATATATATATATATATATATATATATATATATATATATATATATATATATATATATATATATATATATATATATACAGACAGAATGTACGATCGATTGTTAAAGAAATGGTTGGCATATTCCATCGTTCCCAGAAGTAGCTGATTCCTTCTAAGATTCTTTAACTTTACGAGAGTTAAGTTAGACTAAAAACTAAGTCTTACTCTCGTATCTGAGATAGAACTGCTCAGTCCTCACATTCCTAATCGAGCTCAAAATAGTTTAGGCGGTTTTGCGGGTGATGATTATTTTCCACATTATATCTTCTTATAAACGCAACGTCCAGTATTCATCGTCATATATTATCACATCATTTCAGCAACCTTTTCCCAAATACTTTTATTGCGTTTAAGTCATATTTTAGCCTATTTAAGAAAGTAGGCTGGCAATAGATTTTTTCCTTCCCTTTTTCATACCAGAAACAATGGAACTACGACAGTTTTGACAAATATAAATGTACGCTGATATGACAAAATATAATCACTTGCATTATTTCTGAGGGGACCTACTAAAAACTACATAACATAACGTGAACTAAATATTGTCATCTATTCATTTGCAAAACACTTGTTAATTACTCCTGCTGTGGTGACTAGATAAAGACGCACAACCATATTATTAATTTGCTTATTAGAGAAGTATCTATTTTCTCCGATTTTCAGCCTTTTTAACCAGATTTCTTCCAGTGGGTCTTTTAGAACAGGCTTGTTTTGGTGCCAGACTTTCACAAGGAGTTACGATTAATTTAAAGCAAGAAGTTCTGTCTGATTTTCTTGGTAGTCGACTCGAGATTACTTCAAATACTATAGCATTTTTCTAGTCAGCGGCCATTTTGAAAATCTACAAATCTACCATGCATTGAATTGCTATATCTGATCTAGTGCTCCCGCTGTTCATCTCGGGGTTATTGACTAAATCCAAAGAAGAATCTGTAATGTAATCTATCCTGACCTGGCATCTCGACTTCAGTCGCATTCTCACCGGCGTGGTTCCTTCTGTCTTTCCTACAAATATTTCATGTCATCTGTTCTGATGAGTTTTTTTTTTTTTGCCTGATGCCTCGCCTACATGAATTTAAGCGTCCTTCGAGATTGGCATGCAGCTCTCACCATTTTTCTTTTGAAATAGTTAAATGAAACCGCTACTCCTGCTCCAACAATTTCTTTTCTCGTACTCCACGCCTGTGTAACGGCCTTCCGTTTACTTGCTTCCTTCATAACTACGATCTTCAAGAATTTAAATGCAACGTCAATCGCTATCTTCTATCTTCTTGATTCCCTTTCATTAATCCTTCCTCTACTCATTATTTTCTCTCACTTTCACACTCTGTAACCCTCCGCATACCAGTGGCACTCCCGCTTTGCTTTTGGTGAAATTATTAAAAGAAAAACAGTATATTTCTTCTCATTCTTGTATTGTGTATTGCTTTCTTTAAATGTGTTTTTTTAATCATTTCACCCCCAGTAAGGAAGTAAGGCCAATGAGGAACAAATGCGAACGAATAAGAAAAAAGATAAACATTATTAAAGTGCAAGAAAAGTAAAAGAAGATAATAACTGACATTGCATTGAAATTGTTTGCATCATGGTTAGCTGGCAAAATATGAAGCCGGGTAGCATTCCACATGTGAGAAATGCGAGAGAACTGTAAAATGTTGAGACATTGCCACCAATCTAGTAAAGCATTTAAATTCATAAAATCTATGTACAATACCGGAAAGTTTAAAAAACAATTACCAAAGAAAGTATTTATAGAAAAGGCACAGGTAAACTACATTAGGGCGGTGGGAAAGTGATTGACACCGAGATGCCAGGTTATGACCAATACTAAGATAAACAGTAAGACCAATATTGCAGGATTATTTTTTTTATCAAGAATCTCCAAGGTAAACATTTTCCAATGGCTAACATTATTCGTCTGATAGTTATGGATACAAAAAGTAATTACAAAGTGGCTATCCCATCACCCATTTTAGGAGTTGTTTCGAGTGATGCCTCTTGATGTTATAAGGAAGTGTAAGGTTACGGCTTTACAGATTTATTTGTTCCACATGTCACTTGGGTGTGGTAATATTTTGCTAGTTTGGTATCTCACCTTCTCACCTTCCAGTAACGAAAATCCACAGATCACTACGTGTTTAATTTTGTTGTTGTTATGGTCCAGGTTCCTTGTACCATGGTGATGGTCCAAGGTAGAACCAATGAAGAATAACTCGAACACAGGTATGGAATAACACAGATATATTACAAACAGAATATGTACAAAAGAAGTAGAAGTGTTAGTAATAACAATCTGGTTAGGTTAGAGAGAACTATGTTGTCTCGAAGTATCACTATTGACTGACTCACTGCCTCTCACTCTCACTGCTGCTTCCTCTTGAGGCGCAGTATTTATGGGGTATGGGATAGTCCATTACTATTGCGGGTAAGTTCCCATAACAGTTGTCAAAAGGGATTTCCTGTCAATAAATATAATAATAATTCCATCATCCGTTGCATCCATTTAGATTTTTGCTAAGTTGATAAAGTCAACCAATAGATTTCTGGATAATGATGGATGAAAATCAATAATATCAAATTTAATGAAGGTGTTGCGGACCGATAGGCGGTGCAGAACTGGCTTACGAAAATAAGGCCTTGTGCCAGACACTACACACTACTACCGAATCCACAAACAAAGTAAAAAAAAGAAAAATATAAAGACGTGCTCTTTCCACCGTACAAACGTACAAAGTGAAAAGAAGTAGACAGGCAAAACAACAAAAGGTTAAGAACAAACATACATTTTTATGACAGTTTAACAAGTAAATTTGTCTTCTGTGGAGACCTTCAGAAAATGTACTGGAAAATGTAGTAATTGAGAAAGAGGCCAAGTAGATTGTCTTCAGTAAGGTACTGGAAATAGTGTAGTGAATGAAATTTAATTGTCTTCAGTTAAGATCTTCAGTAAGATACTGGAAATAAGGTAGTTGACAAGATAAAATTCCGCGCCAAAATTTAAATCCAAGATGGCTAATGGCGGGAAAAAGGTTCCTTCAGGAAGAAGAGTTCAGAAAGTCAGTTGTAATGCATGATAAACATATGGCAAGGAAAAAGTACTCTCTGCGAGCGTTTCTAATTGTGAGTGTATGTAGTTCTTTTTAAAGTAACAGGTTCAGAAAGTACAGTGAATGTGAAAGATGCCTCGTTCATCAGGTTGAAGTTTTTGAAAGTTCCTGGAAGTTGAGCGGCTCGTTAAAAGATGTTCGCGTTGGAGTGAAAATTCTGTGCTAAGGTGACGACAGTGTAAGATACCGCTACGAGCCATGAGGTCAGGGCAAGGCTTGCCAAATAAAATGTCTCTGTCAGTATTTATGTGGTTACCGGCGAGAGACAAGTGAGCCAGCCCGGCCAGGTCGATGACCTAGGGGCGACTGCTTTAAAAAAGCCAAAAATGCCGTGACGTCGGCGCAAAAGCGCGCGAAAAAACGAATTTTTCCTCATCTTCGGCTAAGAACGGTTTACTACTATGACTGACCGAACGTGAGAGGAAGGGGTGAAAAGTCGCGCGTGCGTCAAAAATGAAGGTGGGGATAGTGTGAATCCCACAAAGGTGGTTTTCTTTTTACGACTCATATTACGGATACATGGCCCCAGTAGTAATCACAAGTCTATCAGTAAATATTTTATAATACTTTTAGAGATTAACCCTAGCACTGATTTCGTAGGATTTATGGATTTATTAACCCTAGTACTGATTTCGTATTTATTTATAGATTGAGAGTTATTCGGGAAGTAAGGTTTCTATCAGCAATATTCGTATTATTGGTTATATCGCGCGTCACATTATGTAACTGATGATGAAATTAATATCATATTTACTGCCAGGAAATCATTCTTGACACTTAACAATTCCACCTAGATTAAATGCAAGAGTCTTGATTTTAACGTTCTAATGTGGGGTAATCTATCGTATATGATCCGCACGTACTTACCCCTCATAATACAACAACCACATTTATTAAACCTCTATCTTGGGTGATTGCATATAGAGAACATTTAGTTTTAAAAGTCTGTTTTACTCTTATCAATTTTAGCTTTGATTCCTAACCGCTGTTTCTTTGGCTTCGTTACATTCCTTGCCTAATTTTAAACCATTTTTAATGGCTTCCTGTTAATCCGGAATTTATACTGGGAGAAGATCACCTGTACACTGATAGAAGATATATTCTTTAAATATACAAATATAGAATAGACGTTCCTGAGGGAAGTATAAATGTTACCAGGAATCATTATTGACGACCACAACTTTGTAATATATGCAGAGAACGCATTGTTGACAAAATATATTAAACTAAATAACCGTCTTCCGAAGATAGTAAATATTTTTAGCTTGTATTATTTTTTTTAAATAATAATTATTCAGTGATACAAGTTTTACTAATTAACCTACACATGAGAACCGAAGTGGTAGATTCATACCTTTCTCTAGGGTATTTGCGCTTAAGTGAATAAAAGGCACCTGGCTGGAATTGAAACTGCGCATTCCGATTAGCAATTCTGAGTTGTTTTATTATATTACATCACACACACACACACACACACACACACACACACACACACACACACACACACACACACACACACACACACACACACATACATACATACATACATGCACATATCCAAGCTTACAGAAGTTGGTATTCATAAGGAGTCACCCATCTAGTTACTGACCAGGCTCAACGTTGCTTAGCTTAACTTATCGTACAGTTAAACGTGTTATGGACGTAAGCCTCAGCAAATAGAAGACGGCTTGAGTTTTTCACACCAGCTGTATATTTTAGATCCAATAGGAAATAAAATATCATCAAGTCATCCAAATTCTCGACCCGCTTGACCGTATTTTTACTAATTTCAGTAATCATTCATTTTGCGCGTTTCAATTATTTGATTTTTAATGGCTATAATCTTAATGCAAATGACTTCGTTGTTTTTTTTCTCCCTATGCGCTGATACTATCAGGATCAGAATTGTTACTTGGATTATTGACAACGTTTTTCTAATCCTTTCGTTAATAATAGCGATGACTGCAGTAAATTTAAAGTCAACATTCCGGAAAAAATAGCCTGAAGAGATTATATCCCAACATTTTAAAGCTTAATGTAACTTAAAAGCATATAAAGGCGCTCATGTCATTTTGTTAAATTATGTTTTACACATACAGATTCCGTAAAACAACAATCTGTCATTATCTTGTAGCATGTTGCTATGTTTTTCCACGCCCACATTTTATTCGCTTGCGATTGGCTAATAAATCAATACTACCTTTATATAGGACAATTTAGCCATCGCAGTCGTTTCTTTGAATCCTTTGGGTTTGAGCTTGCTTGCCTGTTCTGTTAGTACGAGTGTAGTGATTGGTTAATTTTTAACCAATCACATATTTTTAATGCAAGATTAAGTTTTCCCGCGTTTCTTTAAAAGGGGCGACTTTTCACAAGTCGTCAGTAATATCCAATATCGGCCGTCAACACAAATCCACGATCTTGCTCATCACATTTCAAACGCACACACAGACACAGAATTTCGTATTAAAAACTTACATTTCACTCTGTTACTTTCGCCAAGCTCAATCAACCAGAACTCTGTTGATTCAAACGATTCTATAACACAACACATTCTTAATTAATTGTATTCTTGTGTTATTTATTATTAACATGCAAACTTTGCTCTAATATTGTTTTCTGAACATTTGTCTCTCAAGAGAACTTTCTTCGAACATTTAATTACAAATCAATCTACAGTTAAAGGGGAACAACTCCTTTCCCTTAATCTATACATTGAGCATAAGTTTATTGCATGTTAGTTCTTGTATGTTATTTTCAATATATATTTGTTGATTAACAATTTGGAGTTATTGCTGTTTACTTGATTCCTGTACGTTGAAAATATTGTTAATATAAATAGTATTGGTCCATCTACAACACGGCTATTACAATCACTTTAAAAAAATTATAACTTTATTTGTATTTGCGATAGAAATAATTTGTAAAAAGGATAAGAAAGAAGTAAATCTATATTTTTTAAGGTTTTATTGAAATTTTGTTTAAGTTTCCACATGTCCTCCATCATTAGCAATACAAACGGTAATACGATTTTGCAGTTCACGGAAAACATTTGCCAACTGATTTACAGTAATGCCTGAAATCACATTAGTTATTTTAGCTACACTTAAAACTAGGTACATTAAACTTTATAACATTTTTTACTGATTATTTCTATCGCAAATACTAATAAAGTTATAATTTTTTTAACGTACACACGAAATTTATGGATACCCTGTATAATGCAAGATAGAATTAATTAAACACAATCGCAAAAAGGACTGAGACTGTCCTGCTACTCAACCCATAGCTGAGGGGAGACCAGATGGATTCCTAATTTTCCCAAGGTTATTTTCGGGTAAGTGACACCGGACTGGAATTGGAACTCGGCTCTAAGACTTCTCATGCCTAGCGTTTATCCTTTACACCACATCGGACATTTCAGTAACCGATAATAAAACTATCATGATTTCAAGTGTTTCTGCCATTCGGTGATTCATAACAATCTACACGTCTCTTTAACATTCATCGGCTGGATTTTGGATTTGCCTCCAGTAATTCGGAATACGGACGGGTTAAAATTTCTTTTTCATTTTCGCTTTAATTGAAAGCTAATTGATTTAAAATCTACTATTCAGAATCATTTTTTTTCATTAAAATCGATCAAAACGGTCTTTTTTACACCTTTGTAAACAAAAGTTATTTCTCGGCTTAAAAATTTTGCAAAATAAAATATATACTTCTGGAACGATTTTTAGGAAAACTAGCAAATTTGAAGTTACAAAAATATTATTTACTTATAGCATAAAATGATGAAATATTACTTATAACATAAAAGTTTGTATACAAACATTTCTTAACTACGTGATTTTGCTTTTACTTACGTATTAATCGATTTACTTACATTCCATTGAAACGTGTACACAGTTAAGTATGGTGAAGCAGACAATCTTTATTGTAGGTTGGGACAACTCTTAATACATATGACCTTTAAATGCTAGATTTATCGGTTTGTGCATCCATACTTCAGAAATTCTGCCCGTAATCACGCATACAAAAACATGTCAAATTTCTTTTTAAAATATTCGAGGTTGTCCGATTAAAAAAAAGCTTTACAGTATATGATTAGTAAATATAGTTTTACTTAATAACAATATTTACAAAGAATTATCTCATTGAAAATGAATTTTAAAATATTTAAAACCTTTAGAAATTATTCAAATTTAAATTTTGTAAAAAAGAAAAATGAAAAAAAAATTTTGTAAAAATTATTTTTTGTCGCAATTTTTTTTCTTCTGAAAATATTGACTTTAATATATATTATTCATAAAACCAATTAAAACCTTCTCTAATTAAATAATCTCTTAGTTTTATTGCGAGTTTTCTTTTCAATTCAGAACAGTTTCGCTGTTGCAAAATAAAATTAAGTGATTTAAATTCTTCAAAGAATTCTGCTTTTAAGTAAGTCACTAAAAATTATCTCGTTGCAATTCTCAAATTTTCATAAAATTACGTAAGGGGATGAAACACATGTAACAACAATATTTTACGAAGATTTTCTCATAAAAAAATTTAATAATAATTTTATTCTTTTGTATATAAATCCTGAAAAAGTCATTAAAATCTGACAATTATTGCAAAAATTTCCAAATTAATGTGTCTGTTACCGCTAAAAAGAGGCTAGAATTTGCTAGTACGACCGATGACGCAAGAACAATTATTTTAATCACACTCATGAAAGTTCTAAATAGGAGTAAAAAAACAAATTAATTACATAATCAAAAAATCCTTGATCCTTCCTGTTAATAATAACATAACAATTTTGACGCTAAAACTGTTTGCATTACGTTTGAAGCATGTTTCATTATAGTATGCTGAATTTTTAGCGTTGTCGTAGAGGTACCTAAATTTGGAATTTCTTTTTTTTTATTAGAATTTGAACAATAATTTGAAGATGAGCTCATTTAAATTTTCTTTTTAATATGCGGGTAAAAAACTAATAGATTCACATGAGATTCGTACTGTGATTTCGTAATCGGAAAGGTAACCGTCTAACAATTCAGCTAGCCACCCAAATTGTTCCCCTTCTTTTATGTGCCGTGTGCCGTAAGATCGTATGCGATCATGGCTCTCCACCTCTTCCTGTTTATTGTATCTCTTTATAAGTTTTGGTTTTGGTTAGTTCTTCCAAACACTGTTCTGACATGCATTTGCTCAAGCCCATCCCTCTTTCCCTCTGTCCGTCTTGTGAGCGTCATATTTTCCAAGCTCTCCTTCCGCAGTACGTCCCCTATAAATTCAACTGCCTTTTCCTGATGTTAATTATAAGTTTCCATTTTGTTCCCGGAGTATTGCTGCAATATGTCGTCTGGAGCCCCTTCTGTTAGTTGCAAGGACATCGATAAATTCTAGAGACGGATATGCAAACTAATTGGCCCTGATCTGGCATCTCGTCTGCAGTCGCTCTCTCACAGACTTGCCGTCGCCTCCCTCTGTCTTTTTTTTACAAATACTTTCACGGCAACTGCTCCGATGAGCTGCTTCCGCTGGTTCCCAGACTTCATGAATTTAAGCGTTCAACTAGGCTAGCATCTCGCTCTCACCCTTTCACTGTCGAAACTGTTAAATGTAGCCGTCACTTCCACTCCAATAGCTTCATATCTCGCACTTTTCGCCTGTGAAACACCCTCCCCTTTTCCTGTTTCCCTGATAGCTATAAACTGCAACTATTCAAATGTAATAATCGACGTTTTCAGATGCTTTGATCTATACCCTATCCTTCTCGTCATCCTTTCCACTATCACTCCTCTTTGCTCTCGCTCCAACTCTCTGTAACCCCTTGCGTGCTAGTGGCTTCCCGCTTTGCTTGGGGTGAAACGCCTAACAAAAGAAATTCTCTCCGAAACCTTTTTTTTTTTGCTCACAGGCATCCCCTGCATCTTCCTGTATGACCGTATTTCTGTTGCTTCAAATATCTTCTTCATCTTTGCGTAGATTTTCCAACATTCGCTGCCCTTCAGGAGGTTAGATATCACGTAAGATTTCAGTGCTCTTTGTGTTATTTCTAACTATATTTTCCTGTTTTGAATGCTCTAATTAGCTTTTGGAATGCATCTTTGTCCATCCCAGTACCTCTTCAGATCTCAGTGCCACAATTTCCGGCCTGTGATTGAACATTTTCCAGATATTTAAATTTCTGTACTTGTTCGATTTTCGTAACCCCAAGCTGTAATTTGTATTTTGGTCGCATCCTTTTGCTGACAAACATGCATTCTGTCTTATTGTTATCAAAATCGTATATGGATATCCGTTTTATGCCGTTTACTAAATAATATACATTTGATGTAGTTTCGAAAGTTTTTCAGATAATTCTAGAGCCATAAATTAAGAAAGACTTTCCGTTTTGTTTCTCCTTTGCCTTCTCTTTCCGCTTTAGCATGGCTTATGAATATGCAGGCAAAACAATAGCTGTTGTCTGTTTACATCGTTGTGCAATCAATAATGCATAAAGGCCTCGCTAGCAAAATATTTCTCTATTCTTTTCTATCATTTGCATTTTCCAATCCCGTCTTCAGAAAGAACACCGAATGAACGCTGTATTTATAAAAATAATATCCCGGCGATGGCTACAAGAGAATAAATGGATGCAAGTCACCAGTGCAATACGCTAGCAAAAATAAATGGCAAACGAAGGAAGTAATAGTAACGGAGCACTGTAATATATTTGGGAGATTATCAAGTAAGATTGATAGTGAATTACGACCACCAAAGTTAAGGAACGTTTAGCCTGGTCACTACCTAGGTGCGTGACCACTTGGGAATAGCAGATCTTTTAAGTTCGGATGTGCGCGGTGGTGGAATGGATAATGACACGAAATTTTAATCGGTGAGCCGAATTGCAATTCCATTTGGCTTCGTTATATTAAATTACACGTAGATAACCCTGGGAAGAGGAATAAATTTATCTCTTCTCCCCCAGTTATGGATTAATTAGTAACATAATTATTATCTCCCTCCACCAAAAAATAAAAGTGGGACTGTTGGTTTTGTGAACCCTGTCGTGCAAAAACACTAAGTTATGACAATGTCGCTCACTTTCACTGTTTATAGCAGTATTTGGAAGGAAAGTGCGCATCGTGTGGTCGTCTTACCAAGCAACAGATGTCCCATCAAGGACTACGGCTTCTGTACTCGGTTTTAGCATGGAACAAAACTCCCTGTATCCCACAACCACCATAATTTTTTAGATTTCATCCCTTTCGACTTTTTCCTGTTTCCAAATATCGATACCACTTCAAAGGTACATGATTTTAAGAAGTCGAGGCAGTCCAAAATGAAATTCCAGGAACGCTTCCATCAATAGAAACGGCGCTGAATAAAGTGTTTGGCTTAAGAAGGGGACTACTTAGAAGGAACTTAAAAGCCGAAATGTGTCACAGATTACTTTTATAGCACCAGTCCCGATACTTTTTTATCAGTATTCGTATACGCTGTATATTTTTTCAGGAAAGTGACTCTCTTGTTTCTTCCTCTTCAATATTTTCACTTCATTCCACAAGGATAGATGACCACTCATTTCCCTCCTCAGAAGACCGTCCATGCATAATTGCATTGACTCGCCCCTGACATTCTCAATTTTAAGGAGTAGCTATTTTTACCGTTATATTCTTCAGTATATGTCTATATTTCGGAGATGAGGCATTGTAATTATTGTTATTATTTACACAGTCCGGACTGTTGTCCTCATCTTTATTGCCATGTTCATAGCATCTCAGTCGTTAGTATTTTGAACTGAACACTTTTTTTTCTTCCACCGAGGTTAGATATTTCTAGTTCCACGTGCCATGCCTCTTCTGGATATCTCAGGTATCTCCTTTGAACTCAACTTATCAATTTTTTTTATTTACCACTGCCAGTTATTGAACTTTATGATTCAAGTCGTTCAACGCTTTTATCCACTGGGTCATGTTTTCTTGAGGACACCGGTCTACAAATTTTGAGGACATATAAAATTATTGTCTCACATTCCAATTTTTTAGTTATTATTTCTTTTCCCTGGCACTACGCATTACTCCCTATATTGTATTCATTTCTATGTTTGGCAGGTTTATGTGCTGATTCCTTAAGTTTTCGTATTTTCAAGCGATTTTCTCTATCTATTATTTTAACCACATAACACTCTCTCCATATGTGGTCAGGTACGCTGAATTTTTCTTTTTTACCTTCGTGTTACGGCGTTCTGATATTCTTGAAGTCTTACCTTAAGGGGCGGCCTCTTTCTCCTCTTTCCTTACCACAACTACACGGGATATTCATGCGTTCAGAACGTCTTGCCTATGCTACTTTCCCCATGAATCCTTTTGTTCATTACGTTTCATAGAAAGTTCCGTTGTCACGTTCTGATTGCAAATATCCTTATAGTTCCTATTTCTATGAAAGAACACAAGAACATAAAAGTGTAACAATATTGATGTTATGGTCCAGGTTAAGACCAAGGAAGAACAACACGAACACAAGAGTAGAAATAACGAAGATATATTACACGAAATAATAATACAAGATGTGGAAGGTGTTAGTATGACTGTCAGTCTGGT
The DNA here is from genome assembly GCA_964036315.1 of Acanthosepion esculentum. Classification (NCBI taxonomy): domain Eukaryota; kingdom Metazoa; phylum Mollusca; class Cephalopoda; order Sepiida; family Sepiidae; genus Acanthosepion; species Acanthosepion esculentum. Next base: position 134,033,865 of record OZ038486.1, on the reverse strand, counting down.
TTGGAGTGAACTACTATCGGCTCGACTCGAGTCGTCTCTCTCTCTCTCTCTCTCTTGAGAGGCGTAGTATACATAGTTTTAGGAAGAGTTCATTTTGTAGTTATAGGTAAAGACCCATAACAATTGTCATCACAACAACAACAAAGATGGGGAGAACATTTTGCTTGCACATAATGTAAATAATCATTTCTTAACATATCCCCGTGTATCTTAGTCGGTTTTATTGATATATAGTTGTTTGTTTAATCTTGTGCTTGTCTTTCGTTTGTTGATTCCCTTTGCATAAATTCATATTTTATTCGCATATAAAATAATTGCAGAACTTAATACACGTGAGAATGATGTTCATATATTAAGTGACATATCCCGATGAATTTCTATGTCCTTTCATTGATAATTACTGTTTATTTATGAACTCGAATAAAAATTATAGAATGCTTGTCACCAGAGATCGAATGACATGCCATCAAAAGCAGGGGTCGGCAACCTACGGCACGCATGCCAGATGCGGCACTCTAAACAATGTCCAATGGCATGCAGCCGTAAATGACAACCCGAACTTCCAACTAATAACTACTACACTACAAAAAATATATTCAGTTGTTTCAATTTTAATATATACTAAAGCAGTGCTTCCCGAAATATCTGATATAGCAAACCGGTATTTTTTTCTCAGTGTCACGTACCTGTAATATTTCGCCGTAATATTAATTTATACCTGAAACGATATATATAATGAATATAAGAAAAGTTGACAATTTTTTATATTCCATTTATTTTGCAAGAAAATAATTCAATATTAAAGCATATAAAAACAGAAAAAAATTAGCAGTTTATTAACACAAAATCAAAAATTATATAACCTTAATCTTTACAAATGATTTCTTATCATGGCCTGGACAAATATTTTTATTATATTTTCTGATTTCTTTTTTTTAACTTCTCTAGGCCAACTGCTGATGTATTAATGATTATTGCTGAAAGTATTTGTCCAGAACTACATTAGAATGTTAAAGCTGGGACTGCCGCTTTGTATATTACGAATGCATTTAACGGGGATTGGCATACTGGTCTTTTTGCAGGTTGAAAGTTTGTGGCATTACTTGACGAATGTTTGAAATGATTCAATGATTTTTAACAAATTAATGTTATCTTCAATGGCCACTCTTCTGGATCCTTTTGCATTAATGCAGGCGTTCCCCTCGGCAACGACTTTCCGGATGGCATCAGTTATACAATCGGTATCTAGGCTGAAGATAACACTGTTCAATCATGTGTTAATATTAGGTGCGATCGGCTCGACAAGGTAATTTTGGGAACAGATTTTAAAAAATAACTACGTGACACATGGTTTGTTAATTTTAACGCTTCCAAAAACGAACCGCTCTCTTTTACCTTTTATCAAGATGGCTGATGCTAGCCTCCAACAGAATCACTTATGTTTCCACCTCGTAGCGACATTTTCCGATGACATGACGTAGAAAAAGTATATTAAATCAATTGCTTAGTTTACTGCTAAGAAAGTTGATTTACTGTATCGTGCTAGACATTTTTTCTCGATAGAATCTATCTTACCAGCTATCTTTGCTTTAAATATTGCTGCCAGATTTCATCTGGTGCTCTTGTTATATATCTAGTTATCATTGGAGAATCTGCATTTTTATTGATCCTGACATGGCATCTCGGTTTTAGTCACTTCCCCACTGCGAAAAGGTAACTTCACTGTGTGTTTTCTATAAATTCATTCATGGTAATTGTTCTGATGAATATTCCTTGATTGAAAGTAGACTGAATTTAAACACTGTATGAGATTGGCGGTAAGGTCTCATGCTTTTACATTTGAAATGGATAGATGTATCCGGAATTCTATGCTAATACTTTCGTCTATCGCAATTCTTGCTGCTGGAACTCTCTTCCATCTCCTTGCTTCCAAGTCAAACTAATCTTCAAATCTTTAAATTCATTGTCAATCGTTATCTTTTGCCTTCTTAATTTCTGCTTTTGTTATTGTTCACTCTTCTTACTATTGTTTTTTTTTCTAATGTTTCTCTAACGCTCATCAACACAGTGCATCTTACTAAGTTGATTGCGTTCGGAATTTCAGAGATATGTTATATATCCCAGTAATGTATTTATTTATTCATCTATGTAGCCTGTCGTTTGAACATATATCGGCGATAATGGCGATCACAAGTTCCGGTCTGTTTTAGCTATAAACAAATGTTATGTTTGTTTGTATCATTTCTAGATACTGTTCTGCCAACCATGTGCTAAAACTCGTTCGGAGTTTTATGCATTGTTATCCTATGCTCATTTTCCCTTAAATTTTCCCATCTGTCGTATGAGTATCAAATTTTCCAAGGCTTCTTTCCTCATTATATAACCTACAAATTTCAACTATCTCTTCCTTATATTAAGAAACCAATTTTCGTACAAGATGCATCGTTGCTGACATGTTAGATCCTGATATACTTAAAATCCTTTGTATAACCACATTTCCGTTGCTTCAAGTTTCGTCTTCATCTGTGAGGAGATTGCCGACATTTACTGTTATATAGGAATATTGATATTACATAACATTTCAGTACTCTATATATTTATAACGAAATTTTTCTGTTTCTTAATACCTTGCTTAGCTTTTCGAAGGCATCTTTCGCTACACTAAAGTGTCTTCGAACTTCACTATTACTCAATATGCACCCGAGGAAGACCGGAGCTTGTACAGTCGAAACGTTGTGATAACAATAACAAACATAAAGACAATAGTCCGATTATAAATAGTGTAAATCATGATAGATCGGGTAGTCGAGGGGGATGATGGTCGACTATAAATAAAGTATTTTATATTTTGTTGCTTGTATGATGAGATAGAAAGGCGACCTGAGAGTCAAATCTAGATACGTCGGAACACCCTCAATCGGAAATCGATTGAGCCGACTGTGTTACCGACATAAATGTATCTCCTGCTGCTCGCCAACTGATAGGTGACTCGCTGCTTTTTAAAAATACCTGAAACTATATCTCGTATATCTGGTTGGGATGTATGCTCCTTCTATACCCTTAACAGACTGGCTGTTGTAATGGTATACTGAAGTTAGTATATCCTTGACCCAGCGTCAATTTGTTGGCCAGATGCACTCACACTCATTATTAATAATAATAATAATAATAATAATAATAATAATAATAATAATAATAATAATAATAATAATATTAATATTAAGAAGAAGAAGAGGAAGAAGAAGAAGAAGAAGAAGAAGAAGAAAAATGAAGAATAGGCATAAAAACTTTAGCTCAGGCGAAGAAGGCAAACTTGACGTAAGGTGAAGTAGGTAAAATGAATAATATAATCCGAAGTTGAAATGAGGAGACAAACTATGACTAAAAATAGTTTTAGCTACAGCGAAAACGGCAGTGTGAAAGATGATGAAATAATACGAGGCTTAAGAAGGGATTGGGAAGGATAAGAAGAAGAATAAGGATAAGAAGAAGAAATAAAAAAGAAACCGAAGAACTATAGATACTAAAGAAGATGAATCAAGAAGAAAAGTAAGAGTGTGAAGAAGAAGAAGAAGAAGAAGAAGAAGAAGAAGAAGAAGAAGAAGAAGAAGAAGAAGAAGAAGAAGAAGAAGAAGAAAGGATAAGAGACAGAAGAGGAACAGGGAGAAGAAATAAATATGATACTAAAGAAGATGAAGAATAAATTAATAAGAAAATAAAGAAGAGAGAACAAAATATGGCAGCAAAGTAGAGATAGAAGAAAAAGATAAGAACACAAAGAAGACGAAAAAGAATGAATTCGATATGAGAAGAAAAACCAAAAATAAGTAGGATATTAAAGAAGCTGAAGAAAAATTAGGTGAAAGAATAGAAGAGGACGAAGCAGAAGAATAACAAAGAGAAATAAATAGGATCCTAAATGAGTGGGAGATGAAGAAGAATTATATAACATAGTGACGGGAAATAAGAAATAAATGTGGTACTAAAGAAGAACAAGTTGAAGGAGAAATAGGTACGTTAGCATGGAATAATAATAATAATAATAATAATAATAATTATTATTATTATTATTATTATTATTATTATTATTATTATTAGAAGAAGAAGAAGAAGAAGAAGAAGAAGAAGAAGAAGAAGAAGAAGAAGAAGAAGAAGAATAATAATAATAATAATAATAATAATAATAATAATAATAATACTAATAATAATAATAATAATAATAAGATGAAGAAGAAGAAGGAGAAGAAGAAATGACTTGGGTAAGAAAAAAGAAAATGTCGGTGGAAGAGTTACGAGAGTGACAATGAAGAAGAAGAAGAAGGAGAAGTAGAAGAAGAAATGCAAGAAATACGATTAAAAAAAGCTCAAAATTAAAAGATATGTCAGAGAATAAAGATGAAGAAATAAATTTGATACTAAAAAAGAATATGAAGTAGAAATAAGTAAGAGAGTGAAGAAGAAGAGGAAGAGGAAGAATAAGAAGGAGAAGAAGAAGAAGAAGAGGAAGAGGAAGAATAAGAAGGAGAAGAAGAAGAAGAAGAAAATGGAAAAGCAGGCTATTTCGAAAAGATGAGACCTAAGCGATTTCGAAGCTTAGATTCTGAAAAGAATAAGCCAACAAAAATAGTCGACTAAAGTTTTCCCAATATATATATATATATATATATATATATATATACATATATGTGTGTGTGTGTGTGTGTGTGTATGTGTGTGTGTTTGTGAATGTATATATATATATATATATATATATATATATATATAATGCTGAATAAGCATCGAATGTCTTTGTGCAAAGATTATATTCCTTTTGTAGGGTTTGTCCAATGTTTCCGGATGAGTGAAAATTCTTGTAAAGAGAAAGTCTATATGCATTTACTTGATCTCCCTTACTTTGAGACGTGCCTAATGCCGGCGACCAGTCAACCAAAACCATTTGCTTATCAACCGTAAAAATGAACCCTTCTCAAGAATACACGCAGGTTGATCTATCAAGCCTTTGAATCTATTGCAAAACACCTTTGCCGCTATTGTCTCTTTTTTCTTAGCGAGTATCAAATTGACTAAGAGACCCCAGTCTCAGAACTCAAGCACATAATCCCACTATAGTTGGCTTTAGAAGATATATAATCGCGATTAGATGAAGAGGTAGATAAGCAGATTTGGATTTAAAGATTTATGTTTGTATCACTACAGATAACAACTCTGATTCATTGAAACAAGTTAAGAGGGGACGTGGGTTCAATTTCTGGCTCAGCTAGTGATCGTACATGATGTTACTTCTAAAAAAAACATAACAGCTATACATGGTGTCCATAAAGTTCGTGTGCACTTAAAAAAATTCATAACTTTATTTGTATTTTCGATAGAATATAATTTGTAAAAAGGTTTAAAAAGAAAGAAATCTAAATTTTTTAAGGTTTTATTGAAAATTTATTTACGTTTCCACACGTCCTCCATCATTAGCAATACAAAGGGTCATACGATTTTGCAGGTCACGGAAAACATTTGCCAACTGATTTACAGTAATGCTTGTAAAATAATTAGTTATTTTAGCTATACTTAAAACTAAGTACATTAAACTTCATAACATTTTTTACAGTTTATTTCTATCGCAAATACAAATAAAGTTAGAATTTTTTAAAGTACACACGAACTTTATGGACACCCTGCATTATATTATAATAACTTAAAATTGTGTTTATACGGCTTATTATTCCTTTTCGGAAGAATGAAACCAGAAATAGCCCATGAAGAGTTAGTTTTCGTTAAAGACATTCGAACAAGGAACGCGATATTTCTGAACAAAATAATATCGAAAAATGCAATAAATATAGCAGAAGAACGTGTAGCTCCCTGTAATAGATTATGCAAATAAGTTTGATAAAGTACGTCACAATGAAACGTTAGGACTGCTTTGTAACCTTTGCCATATTTGGGAAAGATATTACAATAATCAAGAATATACATGAAACAGCAACATTGTCCAAATCGTGTAACATCATAGGGTAATTCTATAACATAAAAAATGTTAATATCTAAAATATCTTAAACCAATTGAATTTCTCTTTCCAAGGTTTTCAGTTTAGACGTTTAGCCACCTTCATATCATTTCACGTAAAATCACTGAAAAACCCTTTGAGTTATGCAGCTCGACAAAGAGATCATTTTAAAGTTGTTTTGTTTCGGCCGCACTATGTCTTCTCAACTGAGCAATGGTGAGAGGAAAAGATCATACGTGCCTTTAATAATGTTACCAACGTTGATACTCTGGTTTCTATCTTCAAAGTCGATTCATGAACTATCAAGAGAACGGTGAATATCTTTAGAAAGAGGGGCTAGTAGAGAGGAAAACCGGATCAGGAGATTACAACAGTAATAGTGTTATAAAAAAAACCATTGAGTTATTCAGCTAGAAACAGAAAAGTTTAAAACTGTTTAGTGGCAGCCACACGATGTCTTCTCGACTGAGCAATGGTGAGAGGAAAAAGATCATTCAGGCCTTCAATAATGGTACCAACATTCATACTCTGGATTCACTCTTTAAAGTGTATTCAAAACCATCAAGAGAACTGTCAATAATTTTTTAAAAAAGGGGAATATTAGAGAAGCAAACCGGATCAGGTTGTTACAACAGCAAGAAGGATTCCAATAGTGTTATAAAAACAGAATTCCAGTAAAATATTTTTTATATCTATCTATAAAAGCAGGATGTGTGTGTGTGTGTGTGTGTGTGTGTGTGTGTGTGTGTGTGTGTGTGTGTGTGTGTGTGTGTGTGTGACGAATGCACGACCGCAATTTTCGACGGATTTGCACCAAAATTTACATGCACATGCTCCAAGTTAGTAGAAAACGCAAGACCCACGTGGCATTTCCCAACTCCCATCCATAGTGGAAATAATCGATTTTTTCATGCTTCTACGACAGTTTTCATGTAGTTTGCGGTCATTTTCTACTGGCTAGAGTGAGAGCCTATAGCTGGCTGCCACGAATAGACAGGAATATTCTATTGGCCAGCGTGAGACCCAACAACTGACTGACACGAATATTAAATATAATGCTAGCATGCCAAAAAAAATCGATAGCTGCATTCGTCATAAGTGATAAAAATTTAAGTCTGCATGGCACTTTACTCCAATTGGTTCATTCGCTGGCTTAAACTCAACATTGATTCTGATTCCGCATAACTGGGTTGGGTGTGAAAACATATTTGTTTTTAACATTCTTTTTTCATTCGTTTTTTTGTGTTCATTTTGTTTAGTTCTTTTTTCGTAACAGATTTAATGTTTAGTATGGAGGTTAGAAAAATTCGCAGTGTGAGATAGGCAAGAAGTAAGGCATGTAGCAACATCAGCACGGCAAAAGGCACTCCTTTAAAGGCAAGGAAGGGCAAAAATATTTTAAGTGAAGTGATAACGATTGCTGCATGAGTCGTACGATTTTTGAATCAAGCCCGGGCAACGCCGGGCCATGCTGCTAGTCATTTATAAGACAGAACGGTTCTAATCTTAATCTAACGATTGAAGAATTTTGCTGTTGCAGGAGTTGGACAATTTTACTCTTACACTCGATATACTGACAGTGAAGCACACGTCTACGGATAGAAAATAATTTCAGTAGATTTCTGATAAGTATTTTAATAGAGGTTGGATTGTATGACGATGAAGGTGCATTAAAATAGCACAAGATGCATTTCCAAATCTAAGTAAAGTATTAAGAAACAGGAAATTATATTTAGAAAAAAAAAGTTTTGAAATATTACGTGATATGAACCCTCACATATGGCAGTAAATACTGAACAGTCTCGTCACTGAGAGTTGAAGTAACTGACATGTGGTTCTACAGAAGGATGCTGAGGATACTTTGGACATAGCATGCGAGCAATGATGGCAATTTAGAGAAAGTGGAGACCAAAATGAAAATCATAGTTTGCATGAGGAAGTGACAGTTGAAATTTCTAGGGCAAATATCGAGATTTAAGGGTGTTGAGTCTTGACTCATTGTTGAATCTTGACTAATGCATGGAATAATAATGCAACACAAAATGTACTTAGAACAAGAATGTATTATAACAAGAAAATGTACACAATATTTACATATAGTATTTCTGTATATTTCTGGGAAGACATTCCTGGAGAATGTGTTGACTAAGTCGCAGTCGGGCAGAGTCTCTAGCTGGATCTCTGTATTCGCTCCTCTGTCTTCCGGTACCAACCATTATTTACATAGTCGGTAGTCACCTATGCAGATTAGGTGGATCCTACCACAACAAAGGGGAAGAGAAAAATGTTGCATAAACTACTTAGTGCGCTTAATAAAATAGATGGCTGAACAAGATTTAGAAGAAATGACAAAAAGAAGTTATTTATTTATAGCTAGGAAGGTCAGGGAATTGTGGTGAGTAATGATCTCCTAAGTATTAAAGGGACACGGCACATAGACCAAGAGCACTTTTCGGTATATCTAAAACTGAAAATTATTTCGGAAATTAAGAATAATTACAAAATTACACCCTTAACAATTTTTGGGGAAGAAGACTGTTCTTCCAGATATGATTTAGTGATATATGTATCATGAATTAACACTTATATAAATCTAATGAACCCGGCCGTAATTGGAAGCTGTTAAACCACCCTCAAATCCATGCAAAAATTACGGAAACAAAAAAAAAATTTATTCCGTAGATTTTATTACATCAATAGTAAAAATAATACTGACTCAAAGATCAGAAACTTTGCCTATTTATTATATAGGAATATGGTGTCGCTGGGGACACTGGAGTTGAACACAGATTACCAGTGAGCAAAACAGGTGATTCCATTTCTAATAAGTAGACCAGGTGATCGCAACGGAAAGGTATATATGGGAATTAGCGTGGCGTCTAAGTGATCACCATTTCTGTTTTACCCTCTGTTTCTATTCAGATCACTATTTCTACACTATCCTCTATTACTATACAGTTTGCTATTCTCTACAATATTCCCTATACTTTTTCCGTATACTATTCACTATTCGATTTATTTATACTGATTACTATACAGATTACTATTCGCATCACTATTCGTTGGTTACTACTCGAGCGAGTATTATTGAGCAAGTATTATTAGTGCGAGTGATATTCGAAGGCGTCTGACACCAGTATTGTTCAACGGCGTTACTATAGTTATATCTACAAAGTCTCTACTACAACGTACATTACGAAAGTGACAACGATTATTCCTTGATATTACAAATGTGGCAACGAGTGATTGTTGACATCACAAAACTATTATGAAAAATATTGGTTATTGATTCGTTATCTACGGCTTATCAACCCTTTTCAGGTTATTTAAAGCAAGAAAATATTTTAAGAGGCAGAAAATAGTTTTAGATATTTTCTATTTTTTTTAATAGATAATAATGGATTTAGTGATACAAGTCTTAATAATTAACCCTAGTTAGGGCAGAAGCGCTGGGTTCATATATTTCCCATTCATTTACGAGCGAGGAAATATAATGATACCGAGTGGAACTGGAATCCGCTTTTCCAATTAACAATTCCGAGCCAATTACGTTACACCACACCGCCTATCCAAGCTTACAGCACCTGGTATTATCAATGGTCCCCCATCTAGGTACTGACGAGTTCGACATTGTTTAACTCAGGCGATCGTGTGGTGACCGCTAACACCCCTCCAAAAAAAAGAAGCATTTTCGACATTTACAGGGTATTCGGTGCTAAATTAATGTTTAACGTTTTTATTTTTTCAAATTCTTTTGGTACATATGTAAACAGTGAACGGCATTTGAAATGAAACAAGTATTAAAAACGATTGTATTTAACCTTTCAGTATAGCATTTAAATAAGGGAAGGTATTTTCTTTTTGGCAACAGTGTTTATTAATGTTGAGGTTGTCGCTAAGTTTTTTGTCAACTTTTACAAACTCTACCTTTCGTTCAATTTCGCAAACTAATCTGTGAAATTTGAATAAACTGATCTGTTTGGAAAAATAATTTGTCAAAACTCTACTTCACAGTATGATAATTCATTTAATTTAAGTTTATGCTATTTCATGGTAAACAATATTTTTAAGAAAATTTATTTTTTACTTTTTTAACAGTGAAGAACAAATTCTTAGGATTTCTTACTCTTGGCCATGCAACATACAACTGGACATGCGCAATTATTTCTTTGGGGGGCTAAATACCAACTTTTTGAAACATTTGGTCTTGTTATTAGTTTATAGTACCCACAAACGCAGAGCCTACAGGAAACTGGATTCTTGTATATCTAAAAAGTTAAATAAATGGTATACAAAAACAATAATGAATTTTATTGAATAAGTATTTTAAGTTATTTTAGTCATTAATTTCTTTTTAAAATAGTATTTTGTATGTTAAATAATAAAACATTTCATTTTTGAAAAGAAATTAATGAAATTTTATTGTACTAAGCTCATATCCTAGTAAAACCAATTGTACTTTGTACCTTCTTACCTGTTAGTACTTCTCTCCTAAATTTGTTTACGATCGGTCAATGTATGGGTATTTTAGAGCGTGTGACGGATGAACGGGGTGGACTAACGGAAGTCACAAAATTTTATATATAGAAAGTTAATTTTCAGATTTATTGATAAAAACCTGTTGCGTGATTTTCAGGTTTTGTCATACTAACGAAGTGCAACATTTATTTATAAATAAACTGAAAATACATCAAGCATAAATTGTTAATCATTTCACCCCAAGTAAAGCATTAAAGCCACTAAGACATAAGGCGTTACTGAGTGTAAAGAGAGTAGGAGAAAAATGCTATTAATGAAAAGAGACAATAAAATAATATGACTTAAGAAGGAAGAAAATAACGATTGACATTGCATTAAACTTTTTAAAGATGAAATTTGCCTGGAAGTGACAAGTCGAGAGTAAATTTCCCAAGCGAGAAAATGCGATATAAGAAACTGTCAGCATAGAACTTACGGGTAAAACTCGTCATTTGAACTGTAAAATAATATGACCTTGCGGCTGATTTAGTACTATGCTTAATATAAGTTTAACTAAATCACTGTCCTATATACCTGAATGAATCGTTTATATATGCATTTTGTAACCTTCATCAGTCTTTCAAACATTGATATTTTTCTAGCATTTTTACTGCTTGAGAATTAACACACTTGCCGCGATGTCTGCTGCATTTCTTAGATATTATTTTAATGTCATATAAATTTACTCAGCGAGGACACACTCTGCTATTTTTACGGTTTCGTATCACTGTTCTTTTTCTGTGCTCCATATCTAAGATGAAAGTTCCATTGGGAATCATTTTCTAAATAAGTGTCATTGTGTGGAATAGATTCCACCCTCGGTGCTTCCCTGAATATTAGACACTTCAAATAAAAAATCAGTCATTATCCATCCCTCCTCTCCCTATCATCTTCACTTTCTACAACCTCATCGTTATCAGACAACTATATGTATTTTTAAGACATTTTTATGTTTATACATTCTTTTTATAGGTAAACATAAAAAATGTCTTTAAAATAATTGTCGGACTTCGTCCATTTCATAATGTGTGACGTCATTTGTTTACATTTAGATACGCCATGAGCAGATATGAATGTACGTGAGAGAATCATGGAAGATTCAATTTTAAAGGCAGTAAATTCGACCTTGCTAATCGAACGACTCTCTGTCGCTGGATCGGTTAAGAGCACGTTAGGCTAAATGACGGTTTCGCATAGGATACAGGTTCGATTCCTGTCGGATGACGAATATTTTCTATGAAAATTTCTCGGACATTCAGGCCGGTAAATATTGTTTATTATAAACAGAGCATTTACTGAAATATTTGTATCACTAAAAAGAATGTATAAACATAAAAATGTTTGTAAAATAATTGTCGGACTTTGTCCACTTCATAATATATAGATGTATATACATCTCAAACATGAAATCTTTTTTTTTACAGTAATCGTTTTTGTTTTGGCTTTCAATGCCTTTTACTGGGTTGCATCATTCTAAGCATTGGATGAAGCTTCTTGCTTTTGATTTGGACCAGTAAAATTTTTTTTGGTTGAAGACTGACTGTAATACTATTCACTTGCCGTGAAACTATCATTATTGTGAAAGGATCTATCATTTTACTATCTGAAATATTAACCAAAGTATTACTACGACTTTTACGCACTGTATGTGTCAATTACTCTCTAGAGTAGTTTGTAACACCCTATTTATCATCTCCCTGTTGCGTTACTGTCTTTGGGCAGATTGCGCTCAGGTGCGGCTCATTCAAAAGACAGAGTCACAACTGAGGAAAATTATACTGATAGGTGCCCGGCACTGGGGAACAGGTCCCAAGGCAGCGCCCACTCATTGCATGAAAGAGAGGGATCGGTTCATGCACCGAGGCCAACGCAGCCGACGGATGCGGGAGCACGGGCATTTTTTTGTTTCTAGCCGGTGTGTACGCGCTTGGGCTCCCCACATGGAACCGATCTCGTGTCACAATTGACCTCGTGGGGGTTTGAGTAAATACAAAATAAATTTGCTACGACTTTTTAAAATCATTTCTCGTTAAGCAAGGCGATAATGCCACTAAGATTGCTAGGGTTACTGATAATGAAAGATAAGAATGTAATGATTCAGGAAGACATAATATGATTGTTGGTGTTGCAATTAAATATTTAAAGCACTGAAGCAAGAAATCGGGAGTTCCATAGGTGGAGAGTACAAGAAAAGAAACTGAACAACCCGTTACATAGAGTCAACGACAAAATTATTTGTACAGGCATAATTTTGTATATTTCTATCCATTTCTCAGAATATTATACACGTATGATACCAAGATGTTTATGTTATTAAGCACAAAAAATAATTTAAGTCTCAATTTTCTGAACAATAGGTTAAATGCAACAAATTCGACAGGCGCATTCTGCAAAATAGGAAAAGACATAATTATTCGTACAGTAGAAAATGCCGTTTTAAATTGATTGATTCGTGTAAGTATAAGTAATTTACATAATTATTCTATAGGCGTTGCTTTCCAGACTATTTATTCAGTAGAATATTTGTGATAATTCCAGCAAGAACGTCACGTGGTGCATCGTATGTCACCAATGTCATTCTTGCGTTAACAACACAATGGGAAAGACAAGGAAGCTTAGCGTTGACTTGAGATAGAGAATTATTAACTTCCACAAGTCGGAATATAGTGACAGTATTATTTCAGATCGGATAGCAAACCTAGATCTACGCTACAGTCTGACAGTATAAGTTTTAAGATTTTAGCTCGATAGAGAATTTGCCAGGGCATGGAAGAAAACCTAAATTTTCACTGAGAACTGCACGAAAACTGTGTCGTGAGGTTAAAATAAACCCAAGAGTTGTTTTGATAGACATCGCCAAACGATGGGGATTAGCGTAAGTACTCGCACAATACAACGTTCTTTAAATACGAGGGTCATTCAATAAATAAGGTGAATTTTTCTGTATAAGGACTTCTAATACAGATAGAAACTTACTTTTATTTTATTTTTCAACGTAGTCTCCCAGCACTGTCACACACTTTTCCCATCTGTGCACACGCTTCCGTATTCCCTCAGCGTAAAAATCTTTGGACTGGCGTCTCAGCCAGTCGCTCCCAACACTTTTGACTTCATCGTCACTTTTAAATTTCGTGCCTCTCGTGAACGCTTTCAAAGGACCGAACAGGTGAAAGTCTGAAGGGGCATGGTCTGTGCTGTAAGGGGGATGAGGGATCAGTTCCCAGCCCAGCTCGTTGATGGTCTGTACCGTTTGGGCTGCTGTGTTAGGCCTTGCGTTGCCATGATGCAAAATGACTCCTTCTGACTGATGACCCCTGCGTTTGTCCCAACAGATAAGCTCAAAGTCCTTGCAATGTCATTTACTGTCACCCTTCTGTCAGACTGAATGACGTCATTGACTGACTCGGTCACCTCAGGAGACCTCACTTCTGTAGGCCTCCCAGGCCTGTCTTCATCCTCAACACTGCTCTGTCCTTCTTTAAACAATTTAGCCCACTTGTAGACATTTCTTGGCTGAAACATGTGGCACCATACACAGTTGACATTCTCCTATGAATTTCAACTGGTTTGCACCCTTCAGCAACCAAAAACTTGATAACTGACCGCTGTTCAATCCTGGAGCATGCTTCTTGGACAGCCATCTTTGTTAATCATCAAAACTCTCAAAGTTTTTTTTAATCTGCAAAAGAAATTAAATCCATGTGAAAAAGAAGTAAAACAAAAAAAATAAAAAAGAGTAAGCTTCTATCTGTATTACAAGTCCTTATACCGAAAAATACAACTTATTTATTGAATGCCCCTCGTACAAATGGGTTGTATGGAAACTGGCCACGATGAACCCCTCTTCACAACAACTTTCACATTGTTGCTCAGTTTAATTTTGCCAAAACCTTCTTGGATAAATAAAATTGCTTTTCACAACATGTACTATGGAGTGATTGAACAAAAATTGAGCTTTTTGGACATAATGATATACATAAGATTTGGCACAAGAATGGCGAGGCTTTCCTCCCGATGACACAGTGGCAACATTAAAATATGGAGGCCGCTTGATGATGTTTTGGGGTTGTTTTAACTCAAGAGGGGACTGGACAATAAGTTGCAATAAGAGGAATAATGAAACCTCCTGACTATATCCAAATTGTGGATCAAAATCTACAACTATCAGCGCAGAATCTTTATCTAGGTCGGTGTTTAATTTCCAGCAAGATAATGATCCCAAACATACATCTAAAACAGTGACTGCGTGGCTTCAGAAAAAGAGGATTACAGTTTTTCTATGCCCTTTATTGAGTCCTGACTTGGATCCTACTGAAAATCTATGGCATGAATTGAAAGTTCGAATAAATGTTCAGTCACCAAAAATCCTCCAGGAATTAAAACGTGTAACCATTGAAGAATTGAAGAAACTCTCAGAAAAGACTTGTTCAAATCTTATCAAAATCTTTAGAAAACAATTGCAGCAAGTTATAAAGATGAGAGGCCGTGCTACTGAATATTAAATATTGTGAAGATTGTTCAATTTTTTTCTAGTTTTCGTACTGTACAAATAATTTTGTCTTTTCCTATTTTGCATAATTCACTTGTCTTATTTGGTGTATTTAACCTATTGCTCTGACAATTGAGTTTTCTATTCCGTTTTTGTGCTTATTAACATATACAAATCTGGCATCATGCAGACATTAGATTATCAGAAATGGATAAAAATATTCAAAATTGATAGGTGTACGAATAATTTCTTCCTTGGCTATATATCGATTGTGTTGCGGATTCCGGGAATGGAATCCTGCACAAATAAATAAACAACGCCAGTAATTGAGATAGAAAAATAAGTGTATTAAACGTAAGAATACAGACTTGAAGTGAAGATTAGTAGTCCAGGAATGCGGGTTAGTAGAAAGTATATGTACAAGTCTCTGTAAGTGAAGCTTTAATTCTCTCTCTCTCTCTCTCTCTCACACACACACACACACTCTCTCTCTCTCTCTCTCTCTCTCTCTCTCTCTCTCTCTGGACTCACGTATAACTCTCTGTGAACACCCTGTGTCTGTCTCTGTATCTCTCACCCTGACTCAATGTATCTCAACCTGTAAAAGGGGTCTGCCCCACAACAGATTGTCCGAGTAAAACAATGAAATTTACTCACAAGTCTAGTAGTACGCTTAATTGTCTACAATCATAGTATCAAGGAGAGGTCATCAGAACAATTTCCAAGAAAATATTTATAGAAACAAGGGGATCCATATTGTACCTAATTTCTATCTGTTGAATACAGCTTGTATTTAAGCCTCCAACCTGTAATGGAAATTAGGAATCTAGTTTGGGTTAATGTGCTTTTATTGAACGTAACTGAAGAGTCTTGCCGTTTTGGCTAAGATGACGTCACTTATTTATACAAATCATAAGCCTGGTGATGTAATCGGCTTGTCTTACCACATTATCCCAAGTTTTGTTTTCTGCTAGTCCGATACAAAATCATCCAGGTGCCTGGGTCTCTGGACAGTTCTGTGTGATCGTCTCGCTGACATCCGATCTGGGCTTTCAGATGTTATGGGAACAGTCGGCCAGAAGTATTTCGTGTCATGGTTTTGGTCTCCTTCTTGGAGTGGGACACTTTGATTCTGACAGCATATTGTCAGAGTCTTTGGTAGTATCGTCTCGCTTCGAGGGAGCTATTCTGGTGTCAATTTCTAAGTAAATAGTATCTGGCTGTGTCAGACACGAAGGGAAAGAGATCCCGGTCGAACTTCGCCTTGGAGATTTAAAAAAATCGTGTGGTGTTGCATTAGTTCTCGTACACAATACTGTTCTTATAGTGTATACACCTTCGTTTATTATGTCTTCCCAGTGTCTACTTGGAAAGTTTTAGTTTTTAAGTGCTAACTGTACGGTTTTCCATGTTATGCCATTACGGTGGAGTAATGGATAGCGTCACGGATAGAAGAATCGGAGAACCGAGTTCTACCCTTGGGAAAGGTATGAATCCTCTTCTCCCTCTCCCAGCTATGGGTAAATAGCAGTGCTAAATAGCCTTGGATGGAAAATTACCGGTGAAAGAAATGGCAACCTACTGCGGGAAAAAATCTGTCTCCTGAGTCATGTATCGAAAGATACATTATCGGATAACACGCATGACACGTAAGTGACCGATCTGTCGCACAGTCCATTCCCTTGAGGATTGTATGGGTTGTTCCGGCTTCTTGGGACTCTTTCTTAGTTGGTTAAACATAAAAGAGATGTCTAGATCTGTATGAATATAAGGAGAAGTTCCGAAAATTGAGAGCAGTGAGCAACGACATGACCGACATAGTTACAAAACATATGTTTTAATAACTATGTCCTGAAGAAAGTCTACTAGACCGAAACGTCTGACGTCCACAACATTAAAAACTGTAAACTTGCATATTCGGATTTTTTTCCATATTTTTCCTCATACTGTCGGATCTATATCCATGCATTTGCTTACATATATATATATATATATATATATATATATATATATATATATATATATATAATATTAGTGGTCAATATATATATATATATATATATATATATATATATTCTTTTTGAATTTGTAGGTCTGATGTATTGGATCACATGATTACGATTCCAATGTAATAAATTATAACCATGGAATACCTGTATTTGAGCCTTTTATATTATATATATATATATATATATATATATATATATATATATATATGTGTGTGTGTGTGTGTGTGTGTGTGTGTGTGTGTGTGTGTGTGTGTGGTGTATATGATTCTCACCAAGAAATATCAAATGTTTATATAGATTTTAATATCAATAAAGAATCTGTATTCTATGGTAAAGATAATCTGTGGTAACCTCAGTATGTAATGCGATGAACCTTCAATAATTCAAATCAAGCATTGAACCTGATGTCACAGCAGAACCCCAGATGAGTCATGTGAATAAATGTATTGACAAAGAAGGTAACCTCATAGGGATCGTAATCTGAATCGCTTTTGTCATGATGTTCGTGCCCTATCCCCGTCGTCCAAACTTGTGATTGACACCATTCACAAGAAGGTACGCGCAAATAAGATAACCGAACACCAGAATGTTATATAAGCGTCCCATCCCAGAGGGAAAATCAAAGCGTTTCACAAATGCACAGGATTAATAAAAACCAATTCCACGTTCAAAGAAAGCCACCAATGCCACATATTCTCACGCCAATATAAATTGAGAGATTTCACAGTGGGATAAACGCTTTATTCAAATGAAATATAAACTAAATTTATATTTCCTTCTTTGACTTGTTGTCGTCCCGAAATGGATGGTCGCACCCTCAGTCCCCTTCAACGCGCTACTGCTGGACGAAAATCCACCTGATGACTTGTCTGAGCTGCGAAACAACGAAGTATTCTGTTTTATTACAGTAGTTCTTTTTTTATGCAGACCATCCTTTATTAAATTATATATGAGATATTTCTTCCTTTCTGCATTTTTTCATCTACACAGTATCATTCTCTTAACCAGCGTTGTTTAGATTATGTCTGCCGATAATAAATCCGGAACGGTCTTCAAGTTATTTGAAGATCGACTGGCTATATATGTTAGATAAATCCGGTGAAAAAAAGCATTTTCTTTCTCTTATATTTTTGTTTGTTTCTTGAACATCATCTATCCACCTGCAGGCTGTTTTGGTAATACAATTTACAGGTTGCTAGAATATTAACAATAAACACTTTTTGCTAATGTAAGCAGACTACTCAAAATATATATGCAAAATCTGGAGCTACACAATCTTTGCTTTTCAGCCTTTCATTTCTATTGCACAGCTGATTTATTATTGCACTGTTTAAGCTCAACTTTCAGTGTTTCTCGATGATTTCATTGGCTGACTTCTCACATAAATTCTAAATCTTCCTTAACGACTACATATAAGGAGAACTTATTTCGTCACGTTTTGGAACTTAAGATGATTATTATTATTATTGCTAATAATAATTATATTGATTAATCTTTATTATTAAAGAGGTTTAATTTACATAATTTATTTAAAGATATTTCAAGGCTTGTTGTGTTAATTAATGTCAAATAAAAGTAGTATAGATAAAAATTTTAAATTCATTAACAGCAAGTCCAGTTTCAACCCGAGTCACTATGCTAGATACAGATCAGGTTATCAGTCTCTTCAAGTAGCAAGTCACAAGTCCACTTTTCACTCTTGCCTAAAAGGTAGACACTGGTCCGGTTTACACTGGAGTCATTAAGGTAGCCACATGTTCGGTTTTACTCAATTCAAATAGCGAAACACAGGTTCAGTATTCTCTCTGGTTATCTTTGTAGTACCCTTTTAAATAAATATGTGTAAAGGAAAATAAACATGGGTTGAATAAAAGACGTTCTCGTCATAACCCATATGTTTATCATACATGTATGTAATTATTGAAATGACTTAGGATATATTTTTACCTCGGAAATTGCAGTATAGCAACAAGTCTAAGTAGAAATTTTATTTCACTTATTCTGATTTAGAGCTGAAATCTTTATTCTTTTATTTTGATGGATGGCTACAAGAAAGAGGGAAGATGTGATGTGCTTATTTTATTGCCACAAATATCTTTAAACCGCTATCTTGGAGACGTGTTCTTTTTGAAAATCCTACCGTGAAAGCAAACAACGTTACATCTCACATGAAAAAGTGAACACATGTTTGTTAAAAACTGTTGAAAACATGAACACACTCAGTACCACCATTAATTCTATCACAAGCATTTACAAAGACGATAAAATATTATCTCAGACGAAAACTGTCAGTTGTCATTTATCAGAATTTTCCGTGACGATGTTGCAGGAGAAATAATCCCCAAATATGTACAAAGCCAGTAATAAAAACGGTCATATTCAAGTAAATAATATATCGATTTTTAATCAGTTAACGACAATATATTTCCGATGACTGCGTAACTCCATAGCGTGTAATCGTGGACGGCTGAAAAAGTCAAGGTTCGACGAATCTATGAATACCAATATTCTGATATTTGGCTAGCCATTGGAAAATATACCCGACATAGAAAATATCTATATTCTTTTTATAACGCTTTATATAATGGATCTTATCTTTCAGTACCTTTATTTATACAAATACAATTTTAGGCATTGAGAACAGAATGAAAATGTATCAGTAATCTTTGCGGGAAATACAATTTGGTGGCCATTACACCAAAAACAAAGAATTAAGGATTTATTTCTCGAAGTTCTTTTTCAATCAGTTGGTTACCACATCGTATAATCGCCTAAATCCTAGCAAATTATGCGACACACTGATTTAAATATTGCAAAGGCGATTGACAAGGCGTTGTGTAAGTGAATGAAAACAAAAGCTCTACATTCATTAAAACTTTTCCCCCCAGGAAGGTTTTGTTAATGGCCATTCTTCTGAAGTGCATGATAACAATACGGTCGTACAACAATGCGCTCTCGGCTTACGGTCACATCACATTGAAACACCGATTCCGGTTAAGCAACATCGAGCATTGTCAGTACGTAGATGAGTGACTGTTTTGGGATACCAGGTGCTGTAAGTGTGGACGTGCTGGAGATGATAATGGATCGGAATTGATAATTGTTGTTCCAGTTCCATTTCGGTTCGTTATATTCACTTACGCGTAAATGGCCGTGGTAATGTTATCAGTACACTTCTTCCAATCCCATCTACCTCATAATTGTTTGGTCTGGTTTGGTTTGTTCTACGTCATATTAACACAAATGGGTTATTTAATGCCGTCAACTTATTTTTCCTGGTAATATTTTGTTTTGTCAAAAATCAATTTCTGGTATTTCTTTACAGAAAACAGAAACAACAAAACCAAAGCAATCATGACAAAAGAAAAACGTTTCAATCAAAGACCTTGTTTACAAATAACTTCCATTTCATGGAATAGCCTACGTTCTACTTGCCTTCTCTCAACACTTCAGTGTAGACCTCCTTAAATCCTCCATTTGCTTATTCGCATGTTCTTCATATCTTAGCACCATCCCATTCATTCATATTAGGAACTTCCTAGACGATTGAGGTTTTTTGATTACAAACCTTTATTTTGAGTGTCTGTCGTTACGTGTATTGGGGAAAGTTTACTATAATAATTTAAACCGTTTCCAAAAACCGTTTCCATTTAAAAATACAAGCAACCCAAAAGAAAAGTCTAAAATAGAAATCTCGTTGATTAGCTGTAAAACTTTCGGAAATATCGGTCAGAATAGCTTTTCTTACAAAGAACCCCCCCCCAAAATAACGTATAAAAAGAGAAACATTAGCTAAATGTGCCAATTCCCGTGAGCTATCTGCTTCCATGTTTTATACACTGCACACAAAATCTCCCAGTTTGTGTGATATCAGCCGTAACATTTCGAATCAGCTACTAATGGCTAATTTACACTGGTTACTTTTCGGTTTTTTATCGAGTATCAGCATTATAATCACGCATCATCAGAAATCTTATGGTTAAAACAGGACTCGTAAATTTGACAGAAAACGTAAGCACAAAAATTTTAAATTATTATGGAAAAACAAAACGTAACAAAGAACGCACAATATAATATTTTTATCGCTTGGTTTCCCTGGGGATGACAAACTGAAGAATGTATTGACTCTCGGCAAAGTCAATGATATTTGTTTTAATGAAAAAATCTCTTTTGAGAGGGAAGAAAATAAGTCTACTGGGCCGATTCTACAGGTTAAGCGGTTATTATTTGTAAATTCATTTATATTTTATAGTTAATTTTCTTCCGTATTTTTTGTACTTTAAAAAAATGTTTTTTCATTGATTTTACATTTTCTTCTCCTCATTATGGTCTTTTTTGTATGTTTTCAAGATTGTTTTTATCTTTTTACTTCATTTTAAATATTTTTTCCTTTCTTTCTTTTATTCTTTCTGTTAATTTTTTCCCATATTCTATCCAGGCGTCCCGAGTATGACAATAAACTACATCCGCGTCCTGGGTAAGACGACAAAACGACATCCGCGTCCTGGGTAAGACGATAAAACTACATCCAACAGTAAATCATCTGATCAGGAGGTTTTGAGGGGCGTGGAACCGCCTCTTAATTACTGGTCTTCCCAGGTTCATGCTGACCCGAGGTGGTAAGACCTTTTAGGGTACCAGCTATGGACAAATAGTTAACCCCTAAACTGGGTCAAAACATTATGAATTTGTAAAAATAGGTTTGAATACCAGAAATATTTTTTTGTAAAGAATTGATAACTAGAAATACATTATTACCAGCAATTCATTTTTGTAAAAAATATATATATATATATATATATATATTATCAGCAATAGATTTTTGAAGAAAAAATATATTAACAACATTACATTTTTGGAAAAAATATTACCAGCAATAAAAAAATGTCCAATATTGAGGTTAATATGGCGTGAAACAAACCAAAACAAATGATATTCTATTCTTGTTTATATTTCGTCTTAATGTTTTCCTTATACTTTATCTATTGTTCTTAGGATATATGTATATGTTCCCTATTTCTTTCTTACCTTTTTTCGTTTGTTTTTTGAGGTTTACTTTCTTCATTACCATTTTTGGCTTATTTTTGTCGTTGTAATTGTTTTTTGTTTGTTTTCGCCTTTTATTCCTGCAATAATTATCGGATTTTTTCATTTTCCTTTAATTTTAAAATCTTTTAAAATTTTTTTACAGTTTCTTTCCACTGTTCTTGTTGTTTGCTTCTTAATTCCATTTTTATTTCTGGTTTATTTTTTTTATTATGCTTGTATTTTTATTATGCTTGTACTTTTATTAGGCTTGTATTTTTATTATGCTTGCATTTTATTTTATATTACTTAAATATTTATATCATTTTTTCTTTTTTCCCCCTTTATTTATATACTTATCCTACTTTATTTCTTTCTTGTTTTCCCATCCTTTACATTTTATATGCTGAGTTTCGCTGACAATTTAATCACAATCAAGACAACTTAAAATGGTCTCACCTTCTCGCCCCAAGGTAACTATCAAGTAATTGTAAAAGAAAACTATTTCGTTAAAAATTGCAGGTGAGTAACTTTAAAGGAATTCGATGCATACAAGAATCACTAAAAAGCAGGATGATTCTGAAGATACAGCAGCGGAGAAAACAATAGTTAAGCAATCCACTATGGTAATGATAATGCCTTCTTCTTACAAGGAAACAGTTTGCATTCATTGACGAGTAGCCAATGCTGCTTTCGGTTGAAATCTTTCATTTGAATCATTCCTTTCAGTAAAACAGGTTTCTGTCCAGAAGTTGATCTCGCTATTTCAAGTATTGATGACGGTTTCGCCCTCGACATTTTATTTTAAAAAATTCTGGATAATTTTATCCCATTTAACCATTGATTTTAGTTGCTGTCTGTGTTGTTAGTTTTGAAGTGATGGTGACTTTGTTATTTGGTACAGTTCTTTGTATTTTTGTAATCTTTGTCCACAATGTTCAAAGTATTTCCCAGGAATTCATGACAACATATAATGAAAAAAAAATGGTTTGTTGGAGGACGATGATCTATACCATCTTAAAGGTATATGGTATAAAAATATTTAGCAGTACCGACATTCACCTCCATTAAGAAGAAAATTAAACATAACAAATTTATTGAATATTAGAATAAGTACAGACGTCTAGGAGAAAAACCTTTTAATGAATATTTAAAGCTTTATTTGACGAAGACAGAAAGTATGGTTGTCAGCTAAAGAAACAGCAGAAATGTGAATGACTATTTGGAAATATCAAAATCAACCAAGTACAACATTTTAAATATCTGGGAAGTGTTTTAATCCGAAGGTGATTGGCATATTGAAAAAAGCAAAGTAGTGAGAAACAGAATAACGCTGTTAGATAAATGTAAATAATACTGAATTCTCTAGATGACAGTGACGGCTTACCAATCTCTTCAAAGATTCACAAATTAAGAATAGAATTGATGCCGCAGAAATGTGGTTCCACAGAAGGATGCTGAGAATGATATAGGTTAATGAAAATAGAAACGAAAACGACAGTTATACTTACAATCAGAATGAAAATTTGACATTTTATAAGGCGCATAATAAAGAAATTTTAATTGGAAAATCTCTGTATGTATTGAAGGCACGAGAGACAGAGGAAATAAACGTATGCTATACACGAGGAGCTTTTGTAAATGGATGGAAGAACAGGATATGGATGGATAAATTGTATTAAAAGATACAAAGGTTAAGAAGTTATGTAGGGCCATGATTATCCAAGAAGAAGAAGGAAGAGGGAGTGGAACAGGAGGAAGAAAAAAGGGGGAGGAGGAAGACGACGAGAAGGAAGAGAAAAAGAAGTATGAGGGGGAAGAAGAAGGAATACGACAAAGAGGAGGTGGGTAGAGGAAGAAGAATGAGGAGGATGAGGACGGCAAGAAGGAGGACGACGATGACGAGGAAGAAGAAGAAAAAAGAAAGTCGGGGAGAAGGAAGATGAAAAATAAGGAGGACAAGGAGGTGGAGGAGGAAGAATAATAAGAAGAAAGGATGTCATTTTAACAGCACAAATGCGCCCTAGTATTTTATTTTAGTTGTTTAAAATCTTTCAAATTACTTGCTACATTAAAAATACAAATGGATCGACTGTATTACATAAGAAAACATGACATTTTAAAGTTGGTAAATTAAATTTTAGAGAAACCTGATCGTTGTTGCTTGAAAAACATGGCATTTAAGAAAGAGTTAACAAAATAAAAATAGAAAATAGAATTTCAAATAACTTGTAACAGGTTATTTGGAAGAAGACAAATAAATTTTTATAGCATGGTCGAACTGTAGCTAATTTGAGTTCACCAACCTAATTAATACCATGTCTAAATTCAAATATAAATATTAATGTGGACAACACATACTTCTATTATATGGTGTGTCACTTTCGGATGTAATCGACAATGTGTTTTTTTTCCAAACATTTCTTTTTATGCTCTATGTCCTTTCAGGACCTAGGCGAACAGGGCTCTCCAACTCTCTCTATCCATTGCAGCTCTCAACAAGTACCTTCCCTCTGCTACGTCTCCCAAACTACGTTCTGTCATACACTTGCTTAAGCCCGCTAGGTATTTCATGCGTTATATTCCCTTGTCTCTCTTGCTCTCTATTCGACCTGCGCGTATTAGATTTTCCAGGCCTTCCTTCCTCATTATGTGTCCCAGAAACTTCAGCTGCCTCTTCTGATGATAAGTATGAGTCCTTCTTGTTCGCATCCTCTCTAAAACTTCATCGTTGCTAACACGCCCGGTCCATGATATCCACAGCATCCTTCTGTAGAACCATATCTCCGTTGCCTAGAGTCTCTTCTTCATCTTTGAATAAATTATTCAACATTCACTGCCGTAAATAAGGACAGATGTCACGTAACAACTCAGTATCCTTTTCTTTGTTACCAAAGAAATCCTCCTCTCTCGTAATACTATGCCCAGCATTTGGAATGCGTCCTTGGCCAGCCCAATACGTCTACGGATCTTAGTATCGCACCTACCGTCCTCTGTCAAAACGCTTCCCAGATACTTAATCTTTTGTGTCTGCTTGATTCTAGTGTACCCAACCTGCAAATCGTATTTCGGGCTCATATTCTGCGTCCTGTGATCTTTTAACTCTTGTCATCTTTCGTGACGTGGGTGATGATGTCTTTGCACATCCTCCGATATTTTGCAGCTCTTAACAATGTTTATCTTTTTACTATGCTTCTCATTCCCTATTATATGTTCATGAGGTGTTTTTTTACTAAAAGTACACCCAATACAAGACGAGAGAGAGAGAGACAGAGAGAGAGAGAGAGAGAGAGAGAGGTATAATGAATGACGTTATTTTATGTACATAAGAGAACGAAAATAGAGTTTGGTACAATACGTAGTATGTGATAATGTTTAAACAGTCGACTTGAAGAGGTCATGATTGTTGTAATCGGCGAAGTCTCTTTTTGAGAGTTTGTTCCACAATGTAACGCTTCTCAGAAAGAACATTTCCGAGTGGGACTTCTTTCTTACTAATGGAATATGAACGATATGAGAATGATTCGATTATGTATACATGCCACGTTGAGTCATAGAAATAAAAGTTGATTTGATATGTGTAAAGCTACAGCTACACGTTCATGGGTCATTTAATGGCGACATTTAATTTTCCCGTTAGCTTTGAGGTAATAAAAATATGATTTTCTCATACATTTTACCTAAATAAAGCTCTTTGTAATGAGTGAGCTGTATTTGTGCGTACATTTTTTGTATCTCTTTAAAGCCTGTGCTAACAAGTATCCCTTCAATAAGTCTATCGAACCCATTTCCAATCAATCCGAGGGCCCCAAATATAACTGAAATTACTGATGTCCTCCTGTACCACAACGTTTCGATTTCCATTTCACGATTCTTGTATTTTGATAACTTTTTGAAGATTTCAGAGATATTAAAATGTTCAAAGACTGCCATATCAATAAGAAAGCATATTCTTTTAGTGTGGTCTTTGATTAGGATACCTGAGCGATTAGCTTTGTGTGTTCTGTATGTGTGCGTAATGTAAACTCCTATAAAATTAAAAAAGTCCGATCTCTGTAACCGGGTCTACTCTACATGATATTCCTATGAATTTCTTGCCGTTTACTTCCGGTAAATGTTGCCTATTTTCCAGTGCAAATATTGGTCAATTCTGTTATGCCGAGGTTTCCATTCAGTAGGGGCTGACTGTGCAACATGATACAAGACGGTCAATTTTTTATGGAAATTTATCACGAAATCTACATTTCGGATTTAACATTTTTTTCAGTCTTGATTATCTACAGTTAAGAAGAATTCGTACTCTCCATCAAGAATAAAACCTTCGGTTTCAGCTCTTAGCCCTGCTCTACGTAACAGCTGATGGGTACGGGGTTTGTCTACATCATCTTGTTTGTTACGGGCAGAATATTGACCAGGAAGAAGCTTATCATGCTAGGATTTCTCCACTTGCTACATTGCATTTGCTTTTGCTTTATGTGTAAGGTTCATGGCCACTTCATTTGGTGTATTATGGTTTATTTGAACTTCTTCACAAACTTGAAATTCCGTTTTGAATTTGTTGGCTTCATTTATAAATTTTCTTATTTCTTTCATGGTCTTTGACACACAGATTATCATCCAGTTTTCTGTAGTTTCCAGGTATCTTTGACGTCCGATAGTTTGTGAGAACTGTTCTAGTTGAACTAATCCTCTGCCTCCTTCAGATCTAGGGCACACACAGCCGATCAACATCAGACATAGGATAATGCGTGCGGTGATAAGCGAGAAACGTTGTCGTTTTGAGATCTATTCGCTTAATCTCAGTTATGGTCCAATTAAGGATGATGAAAATGTATTTCACCACAAGGACAAACAAAGTGTTTATAACTGATATTCCCTTTTGCGTATTCAGCTCAATATTTAACACCAGACGTACACCCCTGTAATATCTCCGTCATTGGAGAATGCTGTATTCCATTGCTTTCGCTGACTCGTAGGTATATATATGATTCTTATTGTGTCAGTTCTAAACAATTTCATTCCTTTTGTCTAGTAATAAATTCACGTTCGTAAATCCTAGGTCTTTCAGTTTTGCCTACGTTCATACATTCCAGTTTCTTCCACTTGTCTTCCTAATTTATTTATTGTATTCCATTCTACTACTGGCTTGCTTTCCCTATCAGCTTTAGTTCCCATGTGTGATTAGACAACGTGGTGTTATGTATATATCCATCATATTCGAGGGGAGGCGACGTCAGCGTCATCTGCAACTTGCCAATTCCGCACCGGGCATGTTTCCCTGCCTCCTGTACCGGAAATTTGTCGCTCGCGGATGGGGATGCTATCTCATTTGTCAGCCCACAGAAGACGAACAGAGATGGATGGATAGCGTCGTCGTAAGCAATGGCTGATAGCCTAAGAGAAGAAAAAGAGATATATATTTGAATGACAGCAAATGGTGTGCATACCTTTCTTTTGTTTAGTGTTTATTTGCAAATCTCCCTTTTTGAATGTCACTTTTGCATATTTATCTGATCCGAAATCTATGCCAGTGTCATAGCTGAAACATTTTTGTAGTATTAAGAATACCCTTGAACACAATGTCGTAAATAGGTAATTAAACACGTTCTTTTTAACTTTTTATCCATATTTTTACTATTTAGTTGATGCGAAACGGGGATTAAGAGTAGGAGACCGAATAGAAGGAGTGACAGGGAGTCTCTTTGAAAGATTCATCGTATGCTTTTAAAACAATTGGAAGTGGCAGTAGATTTAGTGTGATTTAGGTATAATGTCGTTTTTCACAGCCCGATGTTATAATTACGGAAATCCAAGACTGTGTCATACTATTAGGTTGGTGAAAAATGTCGTTTTCTCACATGAAGTTGAACGTCAAAAAACGAAATTATTTTTGCACCAACCTAATATCAAAAGCTTTACAGTAATCTATAGGAGCTCTTCTGAGATTTTTACATTTTTTACTGCATGTTCCAGAACCATTTTATTTATTAGTAGTTGATTTTCGCAAATCATATGAACCCCTTCAGCATCCCTTCTGTTCCAGTGGAAGAATGATTTTTTCATCGAGAAAAGAGTATGTATATTTTGTCAGGACGGATACGATCAATTTATATGTGGTGGACAGACATGCATAATAATATAATTATGTAACTTTACAATTTCTTCTTCTTCTTCATATTATTATTATTATTATTATTATTATTATTATTATTATTATTGCCGCTTATGTTGTTACTATTTTCGAAGATCTTTATGATCTTGAGATTAAAATAGCAGATATAGCTAACATGAATTTTCGCAAATCAAAATATTAAAAAAACGTATGCAAAAAGAACGTGATGGACAATTTTGGATGGAAAACAAAAATTCAAATGTGTTACAAGGTCAGAGGAAGTGACATTTAATACGTACGGTTTCGTTGCAGATAATCCATATATAAAGCTAAATAATATCAAGTTATGAGTAAATAATTTGCATTTCAAACTTATCAGATTATCATATTATCGCACAATTATCTGAGCGAAGCGTGTAATCCTGTACTGAAAAGAATTAACTTAAATCATGTGCTGGATTTTGAAACAATTTCCGGTAGCATTGAAAATCAAGAATAGCATTGACAAGAATGTTGTTATTCCTGGAAATATCCAGTTAATTGGATAAAGTTTTAAATGAAATAATATGCTATTTATATCGATTAATTATTTTCTTGTAATTACTTTGGTGTAATTTACATAATGAATGTTAACCGGCTTGGATTACAGATATGAAGTCATTCAATAATGGATTTAATAATGAATTTATAATAGTAATCCCGGTAGGTGATATTACTGATTTAACATGCTTGTATAAAATTTGTTGAGATGGAAAATACTCTTTCATGGATTAAATAATAATAGAATGCCATTATTATGACTAGTTTTAACACGCGAAAACTTCACTTTTTTATTATTTTATGTCTCTAATGAATCTTAATTCTTTCCTTAATGATTGAATAAGCTAAAGTCGAGTTCTACACCAATAAAAGATTCAAAGAAATTCCCCTATCGCATCGTTATATATTTGAGCCTCACAAATTTAACAAAATATTGTAATAAGAATCATAAATACGAATGCTAGCCGTTCTTTTAAGAAGTAAAGGAATACAAATGGAAAGATTTGAAACTGACAACTTTTTCCATTTCATTGAAGCAGACGTTAAACATTTATTCTTTCCTTCTTTCTTTGTTTCTTTGTTTCTTTCATTCATTAATTTTCTCACTGAAAAAATAGTGTATTTCCCCGTTTTCTACGTGATCCAAAAGGAATAAAACATTGTACATGAGGTATTAAAACGAGGAGTTTAGCCATTCTATATATCTTTCTTTCTTTCCTTTTTTCACTTAAATCAAATAGTGTCTGTGATATGTTTTTTTCTTTCCGCGGGATCAAAATGGTATAGACCATTATTTATTAGATATTGGTAGATATACTAAGGAATAAGGAGAAAACTTGAAGCAAGAAAAACGTTGTTCTACAGAAGGATGCTGTTAATACTGTAGATGAAACAACGAAGGATAAGGGATTATTTATCCCATATAAACTTAGCGCTTATGAAGATGTTAATGTTAATAGTATAGGTCTATAAAGAGATGATGGGTTTATGGCAGTATGAAATTCTACAAAAATCAAGGTTGAAAATTCTTAAGGTTAACGTAACTACTAATATTAAACTGGTTGGTTTTTCTTGATGTTATATTAAATCTTGTTAATGCTGTATTCCAACCTTTTATGAAAAATAATGCTAACCTAATATATATTAAAACCCAAATTCTAACCTTCCATCTGTAATCAAACATATGCTCTCATATATAGAACGTAGGATAGCAATATTTCATCTGACAAAGAAGTGTTTGATAAATACAACGGTATTTATAATGCTGCTTTAAAAAATAGTGGTTACACGTATGCTAAAATCAAGTAAAGAAAATATGATAATATTGATCTAAGGAAAAGGAATAGTTAAATTATTTGATGCAGATCCCCATTTAACCAATTAGTCAGTATTCAGTTAGGCCAGAAATCCCTTATTTAATTAATAAACATTTCCCTAAAACTAACCCTCTTAATAAAATATTTAACAGAAACACACTAAAACTAAATTGTAGATGCACCAATAATCTTGAGAATTTTATAAAGAAACATAGTAATAAAATTTAAAGCCAATCTAAAAATTTGGATAACAATAAACAACCAAGATAAATACTGTTAATAATATTAACCAGTGTACTTCCAAGATTGTACGAATGCACATTACGAAAGATTTTATATTGGTAGGACTACGAATTCTTTTAAGACTAGGTGGCATCAATATATTTTATCCTTCTCCAATAGTACTTCTCTTTCTAAATAATTTTGGAATTGAAAATACGTAAATAAATTTCCTAAGATAAAATGGAAAATTTAAAAAAACTAGCACATGTGGATCCTTAAATGAACTTTGTTTACGGTGCTTACATGAAAAATGTGTAAGTATCAGATTTTCCAATAAAAAGTCCATGTTAAACTAAAGAAGCGAATTCACTGAAAATTGTAAGCATAGCCTACATTTTACCTTTCAATATGTTTACACTTTAAATTGATAATACTTTTTCTCATAGCAATAATCACCAGATCAGCTGGTGTGCACCTTATCTAATTGTATGATCCATTTTGATTTAACATTGCTTTTTATTGATGTTTGGTTAGTATTATTAACATCTTGTACGGATGTACAGGTGTTTAGTTGGTATTATTAACATCTTACATTGATTAGTTGGTAATATTAACACCTTATATGGATGCATTTTATTTAACGCTTGCATATGAACTTGCCAAAGTAGTTTTGTATTTTTGATCGAGGTTTTTGCCAATAGTTAAGTTATTTACCAATTTCTTAAAGATGTCTGTTATTTATCAACTATAAAAAAATGTTACGTAAGAAGCTGAACGAGCATAAAACTAGTCAACATTCTACTAAATTAACTCGCCATCTACCAATAAGGAAATTGTCTAGGTTTTATATGGATATATCTGCGTGTTATGACCAATATTAAACATTTTTTTCCGGTGAATATGAATTTAGCGTAGGTCACATTTGTTTGGTTAATCACAACCATACCTATGAGTGTATTTTTTTAAACTATTCTGATTTTGAAAATAAATTAATCTTTCACTTGCCATTATTTTAATATTGCCCGGGGAGACACATTTATGGTGTGGAAACGTAATAGACATTATGCAGCGATTTCTTAACATGTTTTAATAAAATAAGATTTATAAAATTGATCTCTATTCTGTATTGAGACATCTTTTAATTTATAATTATACTCCATTTGTTCTCATTTTATCAGGATTATATATATATATATATATATATATATATATATATATATATATATATATATACAGGGTGTCCATAAAGTTCATGTGCACTTTAAAAAATTATAACTTTATTTGTATTTGCGATAGAAGTAATCTGTAAAATTTTTTTAATGTACCTAGTATTCAGGTATTACTGTAAATCAATTGGCAAATGTTTTCCGTGAACTGCAAAATCGTATTACCCTTTTTATTGCTAATGATGGGGAACATGTGGAAACTTAAATAAAATTTCAATCAAACCTTAAAAAATATAGATTTACTTCTATCTAATCCTTTTTACAAATATTTTCTATCGCAAATACAAATAAAGTTATAAATATTTTAAAGTGCACACGAAATTTATGGACACCCTTTATATATATATATATATATATATGCAGACTTTTTATAAACATGAGCACTATTTTTTCTTCGGTTCGGACGATTTTTTATTTCATAATGGAATTATATTATTTGATCCCTTCCCCATTCATCAACCATTATGAAAATATTTTTATGCATTGCTAAAGTCTTGTTGAATGTAAGGTATTTTAATTCTATGGTTGTGTTGAAATGTCGCATTCATTACACAGGTGCCTTGTATATCTTATCGTTTTATTACTTTTCCAACTCTCACATTTCTTCATGTGTCACTTTGTGGAATCGTATCATTTCCTTTAATTTAGTTGTAAATTGAATGAAATCCTTTTGCCTGTTGGCATGTTTTTGTTCTCTAGGTATTTAGAATCTTTTTGCCAATTTATATGGTAATGCATTTTTGTACGGTTTCTTGCGTTTGTTTATTCCCTTGGTAGGTGATTAATCTATTATCGCATAACTTATAAGTACACTTACGAACCCTAGTAATGATTGTATAACCTAGATAAGTGTGTTAATAAATTAGAATTATACTTATCCTTAGTTTTGTCAGATTTCTTGCTGTGTTTTATTTACGTTGGTTGGTAATATGCGTTTCAATGTAGTTATTATCGTGTGTGAAAATTCTAATAATATAACCACATTAATTGTTTTTTTTTCTTCTGTGAAATGGTGTTATTAGAAATACGTCCTCCAAGTAATCACGCGTATATATAGTCTGTAATATTGTTTTTATTGGGATTTTTTTACATGAATTTGTTTTTATGGTCTACTGCTTCTTCTTATATACACTTGTGGGAGTTAGGTTCTCCTTATTCCCAAATTGTCATTAGGGTTCACTCTCCCTATACTATAAATACTGGGCGACCTCTCGCCTCGTTCTCTTTCCTTCAGGCCTCGGGCCGCATCACACCTCGCGTGGAGATGAGGCAAATCCTCTTTTTCATTTTTTCATTTCAGCGACTACAATGTAAGCTCCCTTAGGAGATAGCGTTTCCCACTTGTGGGAAGAAGCTTTGAACATTATATACACATACACGTACGTACGAACATTCACCAAAATACTTAATACATATATATATATATATATATATATATATATATATATATATATATATATATATATATATATATCGGTCTTGTTTGTCTTCTTTATCTTCAGCTGGATTTAATTAAAGTTCGCCATTTTTCTTGTAGCTGGACCATCATCTAGCAGGAAAAATAAACGCGCGTGTTTTCTTTTCATCTTCACCCGTCGGTCCTCTACAAACTTCTTTACACGAGTATATTACCTTACAAAAATAAAGTGGTTGTTCTAGCCTCTAGAAAAATTTTCATTTATATTTTGTTTACAAATGCTTCATTCAAACTTCCTACACGTTATATTTCTAATCTTACTCATGCATTCATTTTTTTCAAAGCTTTCTATCTTTGTTGTTCCAAGTAGAAATGTTGTTCATGAACTAATCTATTTTGAGATAATTTAAGAGTATCAGTTTCTCCGTGTCTTCTGTTCTTGTTATACTTGCTAAAGGAATTCAGTGCTGAGTGTTAGTATCAATTCCTTTGTAGTTGCCATTCACTTTAATATCTGATATCCCTCTTCTGATGGCTCAGTTGGAAAAGGGCTGTCTTGTAGCAACCAATCCTTCCAAAGGCAAACGATTACCCTCTGACCATCACCGAAAAAACCATGACATTTGACCTACTAGTCCTATTCACGGAACTACATGTAAAAACTTCCAAATAGTTTCATTCCGATATAACCGAACTGATACTGAATTTGTGCTTTCCTCGATAAATGTGTGCTCAATAGTGAAACCCGGTGCGTTGAGCGCTTTTTGGAATTTAAGCTTACCCCAGAACTCAAGTGAAATTCTTAAACACTATATGAAGTTGAAAAATAGTCTGTCCAATATCTGACTCCACCCGTCCAGATCTATCATTAGAGCCACATACGATCAAAAATGGAGTATTGCTGGTATATCGTTTTGGGGGCTACCCAGTCTTTACTTACCAATCTTTCTAGAGTTCAGGAGCATCTTCATGGCATTGTCAGGAATTATTTTCTTCTCTACGTCCCACACACGAAGCGCCGCAACTATATTTCTATTTCATGGCAAAAGTTTCTCTAGATCCTCCTATCTTATTTTCTATCAGCCCTAATATTTATAAGGCATGCAGGCCCACCGGTGTGTGGACACGCCCTGGTGGCCATGAACCAAATCCCAGCTATGGGTTAAATAGCTCCACAGCCTTGTGGAAATCTTCGGGAGTAGAAAAAGCTAAGGAGTAAACCCTACACAGATCCGGATTTGAGCCCCTAAGGTGGATGGACGGCACTCTGTGCTACCTTCCGGCAACTCTTGCAGCTGCGCTGGTACCAAACTGTATTGGTTCATCCTTTCCTTTGGACTCTATTATCAAGGCCGAGAGGGGGGAAACTAGACGTCCGAAAAGCCCTAGTTCTCTATACATCCTGCCCAGGCTCGTGGCGCACTGCAGAGGCGATGTAATTCCATCGCCTAGCACCTACATCGCTACCCCATCGTCTCCCGAGACGGACGGATGCCAGAACGGAATATTTATGGCAAACACCCATAATGTCACGTACGCGGACACTAATCATGGCCATTTTTTTTAGTATCAAATTCGAAAGAAGGAAGATCTATTTGAACCGCTTCGTTCAAAGAACTGTCGTTTAGTGGCACAGATGCCCGCGGGGATGCTTCTTAGATCAGTGCAATCGTATTATCTTTAGTTGTAAGCGAAAAACTTTATACAGTTTTTATCTCTTCTTCCTACTTGCAACACCCTGAGTCAAAAATCTCTTTGTGTGCTTCATGGGGTTTGTACTGGATGAATAATATTAAAGAAAATCCTTTGCCCAGCATTCGCCTGTAGATTTGCATTTCCACTTCATCTTCAACTGTGAGGAGATTGTTCAGTATCAATGCCCATAGAGATTAAGTATTATATGTCAGGCTAGTGATCATCCCTTTTGTTCGTAGATACATTTTCTTATCTCATTAAGTTTTACCTTATTACCATATGTCTTCTCATCTCTATGTCTTACATTCCACCATCTGTTATCAGGCTGTTGAATTACAGCACGAAACATTCTGTCTTCTTACAGTTAATTCTTAATTATCTCAACTCGACTCTCTTCCCTCACCTTGTTATATTCACTTTTCTTTTCATCTGAATCTCTCTGAACAGTGTTAAAGGTACACTCACCGATAATAATTGGCTTGGATTTGATTCCAGTACAAGTTAAGATTTCTGTGTGTGATTTCTTGTCGCCTATCACTACACTACACTGTTCATATTTTGTATATGATTGGGTTTTTACGCCCGTAATTTTAGACATTCTCTTTTGCTGACAACTTTGCGACTGCTCGGTTTCACATTGTCTGCTGACCTGAGATGGAAGAAATACACTCAATAGCTTCGTCTACCGCAAGGAACGTTTTGCTCCCTGTGCCGCGCTAGGAACGTTTTGCTCCCTGTGCCGCGCTAGGAAATATTTCTCGCCGGAGTCGATCATTCGAATGAATTAAAGCCACTCTCCAATAAGAATCCGCAACATCAGATGTTTCCAATTATTCTTAATCCACTATTCAATTCATTGTCTGTGTAATAATAACCAGCCCTGTCAAGAAATAACGCAAAGTTGATCGGAACCAGAACTAGCGAGAAATATGATCGGAATTATGTCTATGACGTTTCTTTAAAACAAAACTGCTCTCTGTTACTCACCACAGAGAACCATCCCCCCCCCATTAGAATCTCTGACGCCCAACTCCAGGAGAGCACCTCTTTGCTACTGCTCGGTGTCACATTGTCTGCTGGCCTGAGATGGAACAAATACATTGAGTCAATAGCTTTGTCCACCGCAAGAAAAGTTGGCTACCGATGCCGCGCCAGGAAATTTTTACTCGTCGGAGTCGATCCTTCAAATCTACAAATCAACCATTCGCTCTTGCATGGAGTGTTGCTGCCATATATGGTCTGAATCCCCTTCTCTTTGTCTCAAGGTTCTTGATAAAATCCAGAGACGGATATGCAACGTAATTGACCCTGATCTGGCATCTCGTCTGCAGTCGCTCTCTCACAGACTTGCCGTCGTCTCCCTCTGTCTTTTTTACAAATACTTTCATGGTAACTCCTCCGAGGAACTGCTTTCGCTGGTTCCCAGACTTCATGAATTTAAGCGTTCTACTAGGCTAGCATCTCGCTCACACGCTTTCACTGTCGAAACTGTTAAATGTAGCCGCTTCTTCTGCTCCAATAGCTTAATGTCTCGCACCTCTCGCCTGTGGAACTCCCTCCCCTCTTCTTGTTTCCCTAAAAGCTATAATCTCCAACTCTTCAAATGTAATGTCAATCGACGTCCCCAGATGCCCTGATCTATCACCTATCCTTCTCTTCATCCTTTTCTCTATCACTATTATTTGCTCTAGCTCCAACTCTCTATAACCCCTTGCGTGCTGTTGTGTCGTGGCACAATAGTAATAAGAAGAAAATCAAGTCGAGGTTGGTTTAAGGAACAAGTGTATTTAACATCACAGATACAAAGGTAGGAAACGGGTACTACTCAGCTAGGCAGTTGTAGTACTGTCGCTGCTTACGATGTTTAACAACACGCCCACGTGTGTCAAATGTGGCACAAGGCCGGTTTAAAGTGGGCTTCCGAGACCGTAGGCTCGGGCAAAAATTGCCCGTAGAACCCGTATAAACGGGATCGGGGCGGTCAACCACCCCGAACGAGGCTCTACCCTTCGGCGGAACCTCGTCCGGGTTCCTCTCCGCCCAAAGGCAGAGAGTTCCCCTCTGCCTCAGAGGCAGAGAGTTCGACCGAACAGCTGAGACGTCCAAAAAGGACTGTCGCTGCTTACGATGTTTAACAACACGCCCACGTGTGTCGAATGTGGCACAAGGCCGGTTTAATGTGGGCTTTCCGAGCCCGTAGGCTCGGGCAAAAATTGCCCGTAGAACCCGTATAAACGGGATCGGGGTGGTCAACCACCTCGAACGAGGCTCTGCCCTTCGGCGGAGCCTCGTCCGAGTTCCTCTCTGCCCAAAGGCAGAGAGTTCCCCTCTGCCTCAGAGGCAGAGAGTTCGACCGAACAGCTGAGACGTCCAAAAAGGACTGTCGCTGCTTGCGATGTTTATTAACACGCCCACGTGTGTCAAATGTGGCACAAGGCCGGTTTAATGTGGGCTTCCGAGCCCGTAGGCTCGGGCAAAAATTGCCCGTAGAACCCGTATAAACGGGATCGGGGTGGTCAACCTCCCCGAACGAGGCTCTCAGAGGCAGAGAGTTCGACCGGCTAGCTGAGACGTCCAAAAAGGACTGTCGCTGCTTGCACACAGGGTAGGTATTACTGGCACTATATATAGTGAGAACCGGTGTAATTCCCTTGTGTTAGAAAGGCCGGTGTAACACGTGCTAATTGCTTCCTGCATTACTTAAACTGAAACGCTAAAAAAAAAAAAACGAAAAAAAAACATGAATTCCGGCTTTATACTTAATGGTCCGATTCAGCCGTTGTACACTCCGACCTTCTCCAGCTGATATACGTTGGAATTTCGAATCAAATTATTTATTTAATCAACGAGGATAGAGTTTTCTAATTTCACGTGTCATACATTTTTTTTTCTTTTGATATCTTAGTTTCAGTGGATGTATTTGTACGTCTATATAAGAGAAGGAATTCATTGGAAAGATTTAAGATCTTTAGAGCAGTAAATTGGTGACACTCGACTTGAAGAAGTTAAGATCGTTTCATTTGAGATCCATGCACACAAATCATGTTCCATAAAGTAGCATGTCTAGAGAAAAACTCAGTTGGAGTGTAACTTATTCCGTAACAGTTGGGATAAACATGACTTAGGATGATTTGACACTGTGTTTGTGGCATAGCTGTTCACAGACGTAATAGTCTGCAGGGCGAAAAATAAGGAATGTAACAGATCTAAAGTTTCCCCTTTGAAATAGCAATAGGGTAGCGATAAGCTTGCGATGTTTCGCCTGTGGAATATTGACAGCAGTGTTAAAAATTATATATTATCCATAATCCCGCGTAAGCGCTTTTTATCTCTTTCTCTTAACTCCAGCTCAAATAGAGCAGCAATACTGATTTGATACCTTACTATTGAGAGAATTGTAAAAGAAAAGAAGAAATTACCTTATAGTTAATTTGTTATTTTTTACGAGGGTAAGTCAACATCTATCTGAAGTTTCGACATAGAATATCTTTATTTGAACTGCCTTCTGCTTGTCTGGCCACTTTTAATCTTCTCGATCCACTCATACGCAATTCAACGCGGTAGTGCACTGACGCCGTGTTGTGTTTCTAAAGCCACTTTAAATTCCAGCCACTGACGCGCCTTCCGACAAGAGAAATTGGATCACTGCTCTTTGTTTCTTCCTGGGTGCTCACTTCTATCGGAGCAGGCATGTTTACACAGTAAGAGCAGCAATATAACTGGAGCGATCAGGCTCAGACTTCACGTGACTAAAATAGTATCAACGGCAAGCACGCATGAGCAGAAGGCTGTGTGACAAAGCTAAAGTTATGTTGGATAAATTTTAAATTACGCTCGTAATTTCTTGTAACTGAGTTAATTGTACGTACGCCATCAATAGACTGTTTCTTTTATTATTCTCTGCCATAATCCTTCCATCTTCTGTAATGCATGTGTAAATAACGATTGGTATGATAAATAATACGTGTTTTTTTCATCAATTTTATTCAACATCTCTTTTTATTGCTTTTCTCACAATCTCCTTTATTCGAAGGAAGATATATGACGCCTAAAAATTTCATACTGCCTTTATAAAAGTGCCATGTCTTTTCTGTCGATCATGTTAATGATATTGGAAATGTGACGAAAGGCAAGACTTACCTGAGAATTCGAATCGAGCGCGAACGTGTCTTGCCTACAAAATGATGACAAAAAGAAATATGACCGCTATTGAAGACACAATTTATGCGCGCCTATCTCGTCCAAAACGAGACGATATTTGCATACATACAAATTTGGGCCGTATTGGAATAGCATAAAATGCAGGGTGCCAGCAGCACGACAGAACCGAAGTCATTCGGCGGACAGCGTGCAATAGAGCTGGACGTACGGATTGACAGACGGACAAAGAGGAAGTCGAAGTAGGCGAGGCCGAGCTGGATCTGTTTCACTCATTAGCCCAGTGTAAAGTCTGAGAAAGGGGGCCACGCAATCCATTTCCTTGAGGCGACCGAAGAAGAAGGAAAAATAGCTGGCCTGTCGGTGAGCACCGCACTGCACTTTTGACCCCCCCCCCACTTCTCATCGCCATTTTTTTATTATTTAGGAAATGATAATAATAGCCGTTTCCTTACAAGGAATTATTTGATATTCATCAGCCAGTACTGTTTTTGGTTGAAATTTATAAAATCTTTCTATTAAAACACTTTCTTTTAAAAGAAAACAGATTTCTCAATGCCAGTAATTGTTAATACTCATTCAAATTTTGTCAGTATCTATCCTAATCGTTCTGTTTTTTTTTTCTTTTCTAGTTCGAATTTCTATATGGCAATTTACCATGCATAATTGTCCTGGTTTTTCCTGCTATTCACAAAAAAAGAATAATCGGCAAATTGGTTCTGTTGCATTATTCGCTTCTCTTTAATTCACTCGGTCTTGTAGTTATTAAACTCCCCCTGCCCACTTATCTCATTATGTGTATCAAATGTCCGCCTTCTAATTTTAATTATAATTAGTTTATGTATGGTAGCATCATTCTTTTCAAAATTTGAGTAAACGCTTAAAATTTTATTTTTACCGCTCCAAAGATAATCCTCTTTTTACGGAAAAATGGAAATCAGTGACTGAGTACAGATGGAACATTCAAAATTACTTCCCTTAAATAGCAGCCTGCAGAGAGGTTTTATGTTAAAGACACTTTGGATGCAAGTGAAAACCAAAAATACTGTATTTAAATGAACATATATCATAATTACTTGTTAAATATCCGCTCTGCATCAATAAGTTGGCTATAATTTAGACGCTTAATTTTAGAAAAAAAAAATTTTAGACTACGCAAGACGATAATGGCACTAGAGCATAAAGAGTTATCTGAGATTGAGACACAACGAGAAAATTCCATGAGAAAGGACAACAAAACAATAGTTTTCAGACAGACATAAAATGGTGATAGATGGTAATATAGATTTTTGAAGATTCTCGGTGTCAAGGAAGTAAAAACCGGAAGAGATATGGACTAGCGAGAGTAAAGAAATAGTTAGAATAGAAAATACGATTATATTTAGGTATTTCAAAAATAAAATAAGATCAAATTCCTAAAGGCGTGGTACGCTCAGATTCCTGCTGTCGAAGCACCGCGGTCTAAATCTCGATAGAACTATTGCCATAAAAATATTTATAGAAGATCCAACATTACAGACCATTCTTTGCATACTGTCGAGAACCTCGAGATATATATAGCAAGAACACCAGTACAGATATGTCAGTAAAGATAGAATCTACTCACGAATGGTAAATTCGTAAATGTGCAAAATATATTCTGCCAAGATATGATGTTCCCAACAGCAGATCTAGCAAGTGATTCAAGATAATCATTGCATTTTATATCAGTGCAAAATCTGAGACCAAGAATGTGCACTGAGTTTCTCTTCTGGAGGTTAGAATAATCCGGGATGATGGAGGGCAAAATGCCTCAGTATGATGATTAAAGTTTTCGGTCTCGTTTTGGAGGTGTTAACATTTACAAGCTGTTCCTGGCAGCAGTCAACAACTTATTGGAGATCATTTACGAAAGAAATTGCCAATTTCACTGAACTAAGATGATTATTATTATTATTATTATTATTATTATTATTATTATTATCATCATTATAATAATAATAATGATAATATTTCTTTTGGTTTCTGGTGTGTACACATATCTTCCGGGTCCCGCCCAGAGACCTATGGTTAGAAATGGCAGCATGACATTTTCTACTGACAAAAAACAAAACAAAAACAAAAACCTATTACATAAATAAAGACCCTGGTAAGGTGTGGGCTGTACTCGTGAGAACAATTTTTGTATTTCTTTAAGGCCCGGGCTTCCAGGAATCCCTTCAATGAGTCTACTGAAATCTTTTCCAACCTATCCTAGGACTCCAACTATAACAGGGATTGTTGATGATGTTCCCACGTGTCACATTTTTGAGATTTCAATTTCAAGTTCATTGTATTTTGATAGCTTTTTGAAGATCTTCAAAGATAGATTGCAGTCTGCAGAGACTGCCATCTCATTAAGGATGCATTTTTCTTGTTTGCGGTCTCTAATAACAATGTCTGGGTGGTTAGCTTTGGTTGTTCTCTCTGTGTGTAATGTGTAGTCCCATAAAATTGTAACAGGTCCTATCTCTGTAACCGGGTTCCTACTAATTTCTTTCAGTCTCCTTCCCGCAGAAGTAGCAGATTTTCCAGTGCAGATATTGGCCTACTTTGTCGTGCCGGGTTTTATACGTACTCAATGAGTGCCAATACCGTGCAACCCGATACAAGATGATCAATTGTTTGTGGGTATTCATCACAGAACCTGCATTGGAAAATATTTTAGTATGTGTGCTTGATAGTTTCTAGTTAACAAGCATTGGTCCTGTGCAGTTTCAGCTCTTAACCCAGCACTACGTAGCTACTGATGGGTACGGAGTGTCTACATCAGCTCCTTTGGTGGTACTGGTATTGGTCATAAAGCGGTTTATCTTTATATTGTTTCTGTATATAGTCAGTTGTATTTGTCTTTACTCTCTTTTAAAATATTTTCAGCTTCAGTCGGTGTGTTGTGCTTTACTTGTATTTCTGCACCAGTTTGAAACTCCATTTTGAATATGTTGGCTTCCTTTGTTACGCAATAAAACCGCTTAATACTTTCATGTCCTTTGACACATATAGTCATCCAGTCTTCTGTAGTTTCCTGCTATCTTTGAAGGACAATGTTGTAGTTTTGTAGGACAGTTCTAGTTGAAATCATTCTCTGCCTTCTTCCGATCTGGACAGACGATCAACATCAGCTTTGCTATCATGCATGCGATAAAAAATGATCAGCTCTCTCGTTTGTGCGTCCATTCGTTTAATCTTAACTCTGGTTCAGTTAAGGATGTTAAAGCTGTATTGCACCACATGGACAGCCGAGATGTTTATGGCTAATATTCTTTTTATTGAGTTCAGCTCGGTTTTTAGTACCAGACGTACACTCCTTCTCTTTCATTTGGGGATGTTGTATACCATCTCCTTCCTTGGTACTTATAGGCTTCATCTTGTTCCAGTTACCTAATTTGTGTAACAAGGTCTAGATCTATTGAGGGTGTTTCTGTAATTCTGACTTTCTTGAATTTTACTTTTGTACTTTTATCTAATCCGAAGTCCATACCTATGTCATCGATGAAGCAATATTGAGGAGTCCCTTCAACTCATTGTCGTCTTTGGGAAAGAGTTTGAGATCATATTATTATTATTATTATTATTATCTCTGCATGTTATGTTTCCCGCTTTGTATCCTGTACAACCGGGTCCAAAATATGGTTCCGACGCCCTATAGGAGAATTGTCATTTAATTGATAGCCCTTTACTTTGTATATGGAAAGTTCCTAGTAGAGAGACCTTTATCGCAATTTGTATGTTGATGTTACCCTTGGCACTTTTAGTAACATTGTCCTTTCTTTTTCTCACGAAACTTAGAGCTCCGACAACTATTGATACAGTCTCTGTTTTTATTCCCAACATCCTGTTAATCTTGATCTCTAGGCCCTTGTATTTGGAAAAAAAAATCGATAATTTTCATGGAGGTGTTTCTCTCTTATGGTAGTGTCAATAAGCATACACTTCTTAGATTTCTTGGTGATTATGATAATATCAGGTGTGTTGGCTTTTGAGTCCCTGACAGTTTGAATTGGCATGTCCCATAGGATAGTTACATCGTTAGTATGGGTAACTTTGTTCGGTTGCTCCGCAAATAATGTCGCAGTGGTTTCGATTTTGTGCTTCTTGAATATCTTCCAGTGCATATATATCGATACCTTGTCATGTCTGTAGGTATATTCATTCTTTTTTTTTTTTTTGGCTAATTCCGGACATCCTGATATAATATGGTCGACAGCATCATCATATTTTACACAGTTCCTGCATTTCGGCTAGTTCCTTCCTTGATTATGTGACAATGATAGAATCTGTTTGCGAGGATTTAATTCTCAGCTGAAATAATTAGGCCTAGAGCTTTCAACCAGATGCTACCCAGCCGGTGATTCGTTTTTCTCTTGGCCCGCATATGCTTCTTTCGTTCTTTTTACGTATTTGCGATGCAACGCCTTGCCCTATGTTGAAACTTGACTAATGCATGGAATAATAATGCAACACAAAATGTACTTAGAACAAAATGTATTGAAACAAGAAAGTGTGCACAATATTTACATATAGTCTTTTGTATATTCCTGGGAAGACCGTTCCTGGAGAATGTGTTGACGGAGTCGCAGTCGGGCAGAGTCTCTGGTTGAATCTCTTGATTCCTCCCCTCTCTTCCCGGTACCAACCATATTTATATGGTCGGTACTCCACTATGCAAATTAGGTGGATCCTACCACAACACCCTACTAGTAATTTGTAATTTCATTTAGCCAGGTTCTTTTGCTTTCTGTTTTACTCGTTTGGTACTCGCTTCGTTGTTTGTTGGTAGGTTTTCAGGTATATTAAGCTGTATCTGGAAGAGAGCAGACTCCTTTTTGATGGAGTGGATTTGGTGTTTTACTATTTATAGGAGAGGGTCATTGTTTTTAGTTACTTATGCTTCCAATCCGATTGTTATAGTTTTTACATGTAATTCAAGTTGGATTAAACCTCAGCTTCCTAAAGCTCTTTGAGCTTACATCTTATCAACACCTGATTTCCCGTGGTGCATCCTCATTTGGGTAAGCATTTTTCTGGTCATGACAATGGTTTAATGTCATTCAACTTTTATTCAATAATGTTGAAGCTGTATTTTAGTACGGGTAGAGTTAAGGTGTTGGTAGCCTTCATTTTATTGGCGCCATTAATTTATCTTTCTAGTATCAAACGCTCTCTTCTCTAATATTCTTTTCGGGTTCGCTGTATTCATTTACGTGAAAGGTAGAAATCTATGAACCCACCAAGTCAGGAGGATTTGTGTTACTAAACAGTCATTATTAAAGCATAAATATTTATACTATCTAAAAATGTTTATGGCTTTAAATAACCTGAATCCGAGATGATGTCGTAAAAAAAACATTTTTTCAATCAATCGAACCTAATGAGAACTACGTTAATAATTTTCGACATTCTAGCGTCTTTATTCGCGAATTCGGTGCATTTCTTCAACTTTTCAAATTCTTTGACCTTCCTATTTTGCTCAACAGATACCGCCACTTCAATGCGCAGGCAATATTTTCTTTTTGTTTTATTTTTCAAGGACAGTCTGGTTTGGTGGCCCCCAAGGACGAGGTCTGTTTAGATATTGAAAGATTTTGACAGGGTTGTTCTGGGTCACTTTATTATGTCCTTTGGCTATAATATTTCTTTTCAAGTTCATATTTCACACATAAACACCAATTCAAATGGGAGGCTACTTTACAATAGCGACGCTGGAATCCTTCGTGCTCAAACATTCAACAAGCGCAAATGATGTGGGTGTCATTTTCCACCTCACTGTCACACAACATGTAATTATCCAAATCCATGTAATCAT
Source organism: Acanthosepion esculentum (assembly GCA_964036315.1). Taxonomy (NCBI): domain Eukaryota; kingdom Metazoa; phylum Mollusca; class Cephalopoda; order Sepiida; family Sepiidae; genus Acanthosepion; species Acanthosepion esculentum. The sequence goes on along the minus strand of OZ038486.1, from coordinate 133,989,312 downwards.
CATCATCATCATCGTCGTCGTCGTCGTCATCATGATCCTTCGACTTCCGTATGGTTAGTCGGAACTCCATTGAAAATCCCATTCCACACGGTTCGTTTCTGTATTGCTATCACCAGATGCCCAATGTCAAACCCTGAGTACCGAGCTATAGTCCCTGGGAAAGTCACTTTCCGTGAGATGTGAGATAACACTTCCAGAAGGAGTAAGGATGAGACTATTTTCCTTTGCGCACGGTAGCAATGGTCGGAAAACTGTAATAATTTTTACTTGAACTTAAAAGATGCTGGTATCTGTTCCCCGTATTGCGTTAATTACTACTACTACTACTACTACTACTACAAGGTCTTGTAAATTTGTAAAAGTAATTGTATTGTAGCATAGTGAAAACAGGAAATTACCCATGAAGTGTTCCGTTTTGTTGTGTTTCATTTGTTTCACGGCATATCAAGCGCAATGGGTTATTTAATGTCAACATAATATTTTATTGCTGGTGATATTTTTTTCAACAATGTATTGCTGGTAATTTTTTCTTTTCAAAAACTTATTGGTGGCAAACGATATTTGTTTTCAAAAAATGCATTTCTGATATTAAAAACGTTTTTTTAGTGTTTTGATCACAGTCTGGGAGTTAACTATTTGCTCATAGCTAGAACGCTAACAGGTGCTAACACCCAGGGTCAGAGTGGATCTGGGAACACCAGCAATTAAGGGACGGTTCCACGCTCCTCAAAACCCCCTGATTACAGGCCATGCTGCCGGGTGTAGTTTATCCTCATACCCCGGAAGAACACGTGAAGGAACACACATCGTGTTAAATATACTGTTGTTCAAATACAGGTAATTAACTAGCCGCCTATGAATAATTGCTATTCCAGGATGACAGTTGATATTGTCCTACTATTTAACGAATATCGGGAGTGGGGAAGAGACGGATTCGTACGTTTCAAGCGGCCTGAATGGACAACCGCATTGCTAAATTTAATCGACATTATTATTATGAATGACACATTGAAATCAATTATACTATGCATATTTATTCAATATATTAAACCTGGTTTGTGCATATTACAAAGAAACCCCCTTACACACACATATATATATATATATATATATATATATATATATATGCAAATTAGAATAAGAGATACCATTTTACTAAATACTGTTTGTTGATATATAAGATTATAAAAATTTATATATATATATATATATATATATATATATATGTATGTATTCTGGCAGCGTGTTCTCATTAAAAATGTGTCATTAAATAATTTAGACAAGTTTTACAAATTTATTTTTAATAAAATTAAATTACGAGATGATCCTATTAAAAATAAGTAGACAAAACTTAAGTTATTTAAGCTCTCAATATATATATATATATATATATATATATATATATATATATATATATATATACACACAAAAGTCAGTGATGTTAGGCGGCCATTGGTATTTACCAACTTCCCCACAAGTCAAGGTGCGGCACAAGGCCAATTTTTAACTTTTGTGATTACAGCCGGGATAATCTTTAGATGTCAGGCGAATTGTCTATCGAGAAACCCAGACAACTCTTACATGTGCTTTCGTCTTTCATTATTACATTGTGTTTCCTATTTTTCCTTTAAGTGCCCCCCTTCTCAGGACAGCAATACAGTTGCGGCCAACATGTTCAGAACGGCATTGTTTTCGTCAGAAGAGTAGGTATAAGTTTTTATCAAAGTTGTTTTATATTCTATAATTTTCACAGACAATAAATACGATAGTATTTGTTATTGTCTGAGATTTTGGTGTAATTTGAGAGGATAATAAAAAAGTTATGGGTGATTTATTTATTTACTGCAAAACCCATTCCGTTCTGAACATTTTGGCCGCATATAAGACATAATTTCTGATAGTATTGAAATCTCTCTCTCTCACTCTCTCTCTCACTCTCTCTCTCTCACTCTCTCTCTCTCTCTCTCACTCTCTCTCTCTGCAAACATCTTTGTCTTGTATTATTTTAATGCGGGCAATGACACGTGGCTTAAACATTTTTATGTTAATGATGTCGGAGGTATTCAGACATTAACGTTTTCCATTCGGCAATCCTTTATTCAAATTGTGGATATCTCAGCGCGTTTTCTTAGAAAATTCGAGTCTTTTGAAAAATAAATAAAACAGTGATTATGCTAAAGTGTTACGTTATAAATTCAAATTAACAAAAAATATTCAATCGAATTGAGTTCTCCAGACATGAGTAATCTGAAAGCGTGAGAATTGCTTAAAGAACGATCGATTATTTTTTGTTAATTTGAATTTATAACGTATACAATGTAGCTCAGTCAATGTTTCATTTATTTTTAGGAGTGGTCAAGGATTGCATAAGCTTTCAGAAATATATCTGTGTTAACACTAAATTATCCATTGGGATTACAAGTTTTTATTCTTTTTAATTCAACTTCAGCAATGGAATTAAGCGATTTTACAATTAAAAAAAGCTACTCTAGTTTATTTATTTCTTGTCTCCCCGCCACTCTCTTCCCAACACTTTGAAACTCGGGTCACTCTGTACAATCTCCTGATGATTCATTCCAATCAACTATTAAACAGGAAGGTCTCTGTTACCAGTATGCTGAAATGGAATCAATCCGCAATTTTCTTCGCGACGTCCTCTGGATGAATGCTTTTAAACTTCAAGGTGAGAATTGTGCCAGGGGGGTTTCTTCTTGGGTCAAAACCGGCTTGGATGATTTTATTCTTCTCGGAAATACCAGGCGAAATCTTGTCTATTGTTCACATCGGCATGTTATGCCGCTATAGCCCGCTGGAATCACTATTTTTGGCTGTATCAGCGTGATAGCTCCAGTCACGACAGACGCCACTTTGTTGCTGCTCGTGATGAATATAAACAACTTTCTCGAGGGAGCAAAGTCTCTGTTTGCTGAGAGAATTGCTCCTTATTGTATGTAACAACTTCGGCTCTAGTAATTACCGGCAGCTGTGTAATAGTGTATAAAATAAGTATCAGTTCTTAATTTCGACTCTCTTCAATCAATTTGAGGTGTTACTATATTTTGCTGATAAAGTCGAATGTTTCTCCCGTAAATTCTCCTTAAACTCTATCCTTCGCCCACCTGGAGTATCCCTATCTAACTTGGCACTTAGAATTGGATTTCTTTAGACTCCTAAGCACATAACCTCTTCTATGGTTTCTTCTATCATCTCTAATCTATGTCCCAATAAAGTATGTTTATCTGATGTTATCCCTGTAATTGTCATTAAAAAGTGCTCCCGAACTGGCCCTAGAAAGAACAGGAACTAGACCAAGAGAACATTCTTTAATAAATACCTCGCCGCCTCTTGCTTTCCCGCCTGCTTGAAGTCATCATCTCTTGTTCTAGTTTTTAAGAACGCGGGGGAAACGTCTGACACTTACGACTATCGGCCCATTAGCCTTCTACCTCATCTGGGGAAACTCCTAGAGTGTCTAATCTATGTTGAATACGTTAAGCATGTGACATCGCTGGGTTTTTTCTTCAGACAAGCAACATGGCTTTCGTTTCTCCAGTTCAAATTGATGCACTGACGATAATTGCGGAAAGTGTCTATCAAGCTTAAGATTAGAATAGTGAATCCAGGCTCTACATTTGGACATCTTGAAAGTTTCTGAAAGCCCTTGGTATACTGGTCTCTTCTCCAGAATCTGAAATGTTAATTTGTCACTGGGGAAATCTTTGAACTGATCGAGTGTTTCCTATCACACCATGAAATGAAAGCTATCCCGATCAGCCACTCTTTCAAATCCTTTCGTAATAGCTATATGTTTCCAGCAGGTATTCATTTCTGGCCATAATTGGTTTGTAATTTTCATTAATGATCTTCCTGGTGGCATCTACGCTAATGGCACAACCATTTACTCGTGTTTCGTTCACAGGTTTGATGAGTATGATATGGTCAAAATCGCAGCTGATATGCAAAACGATCTACAGTCTGTTTTTAACTGAGTCAAAGGATGGCTAGTTAATTCCCAGCCAATGTTAATCTTCAAAAATTTAAAAGGGGTGTCAATCGCTGTCTACTGACCGCCTGATTACTCTTCTTTTGTTCTCGCTTATTTGTAATGCTTGTTTTAACTCTTCTACGCCCAGTAACCGCTTGTGTCTTAGTGTAATCTTGTTTGGGATGAACTCGTTTAAAAAGATATGGCCGTAAGCCTGGTGTTACCTCTAGAGTACCTGGTCCATAGTTGTTGACATCAATCCCTCAACCGAGACACATGTTTTGTAGAGTCTAAGAAGAACCCCGTTTCTCTTATTATAGATACTACTCCATTCACTTATCTGTACGTGCTCTGTTCTTTAGAGCGATTGTTCTGCATGTTCGTTAATTCTCATCTACACTAATTCCTCAAGCGATGACCATTTCACCACAGCCTGTGAATGGCGCTGTCTATCTAATAATTGATACTAGTTCATTTTTTTGGCGTAATAGTTCACAGTTTATCAGAGGTTTATCGACATATTTACACGTTGGTTGTTTATATTTTTTCTCCTTATTTAATATATTTAGCCGGTTTCAGCTGAGATAGTTAAAAAAAAATAATCCCCCCAGGCAGGACCTCTCCATGGGGGGGGGGTCCTGGGTTCATTACATGTGGCGTCCCCAAAAGAGGACGTGACGAGAGGGCTTGAACAAGTTTTCTACGGTATTGACGTTAAAACAAGTTTAAATTTCCTCTATCTTGTGTCAGATTCGCTTTCGTTGACAGGAACCCTAGACCAGACATGCCAACAGTATTAAATGCAGGGACGAATGGTAGATTTGTAAATGTGCAAGATGGACTCTGCGAAGAAAAGTTTTCTGGCACGGCACAGTTACACAACTTTCCTTGCAGTAGATGCTGACAATAATTCGATGGTGTTTCCCAACTTCAAACCAGTGGAAAACTCATAATATTCTTACCTAGTTGTATATAAGGATATTGAGCTCCCATTTTTTAGCTTCGGCTGATGTGATGCGTCTAGTGTTGTAGTGCTTGTCGCTTCTCGCTTTCAGCTACCGCCCCTGGCTAGCACCAAAGCGAAAGGGGTGCCGGATGAGTAAGTCTTCCCCTGCCAGTATATAGCCTCTCCACCAGCAAGCCCTATGTAGTGCCTACTCGTCGCGACACATGACAACCGAGCACCTTGCGGACTCGGGCTAAACTCCGGGGGAGGAGTTTGTCCCCCTTAACATGCGGCATGCTGGCCCACCGGTGTGTGGACACGCCCTGGTGCCCATGGACCAAACCCCAGCTTTGGGTTAAATAGCTCCACTGTCTTGTGGAAATCTTCGGCAGAAGAAAAGGCTAAGGAGTAAACCCTACACAAATCCGGTGCGGAGCCCCTAAGGCGGATGGACGGCAATCTGTGCTACCTTCCGGAAAAAATGATTTTTTTTTCTTAGAGCAGCCAGTTATTTAATGTTGAATACAAGTCTAGCATTTCGTTTTTCATCGTTGTTCAATATGGAGGGTTTTTGAACTCTGTTTTGTTGAAAAGGTTCTTCCCATTTTTAGACATCATTTCCCACGTTAATATTTTATTACGGTTTCTTACAGCCCAACGTCTTATATCTGATTTAGCAGATCATTGATTCAGTGCTTCTCTGAGTTAATGTTATTATCAACATAATCAGACCAATGGTATCGGCTGCTAAAACGCAATGTCTCCTATTTCGTTAATGATTTCAAAGGAGAGTGCATATACTTCTGAAAAGAGGAATATATGTGGAGACACACTTCTCTTATAACAGATAACATAATGATTATGTTGGAATATGTGATTTTTTTCCTTTGAATATCATGCCTACGTAAAACAGGCCATAATGGAAAATAAGTATATTAAACCTAATCCCTCTCTTGTTAGGAAGAATTATGCTTAAGATAAAATTGAAAAAACATCGCATTACGTAGAATAATTATTATATGCTTTTTTTTTCTGCACAGAGGGTCTTGAAATAACCAACAAGAAGTCAATATTATAGAAAAAGAAATAATTCTACCCTGTATATGCAACAGGGTACAAGAAAAATCAAAGGCTTTTTCACAAATATTCTATATTAGAAAATTCAATTTCATTTTAATATAGTGACATCGTTCCTACTAAATCATTCGGCTTACAGCCACATCACGTTGAAACAGCGATCACCAAAGTTAAGCAACATCGAGCCTGGTCAGTACATAGATGGGTGATCGTTTCTCAATAGCAAGTGCTATTAGGCTGGATATGCGGGTGGTGTAATGGATAATGGCTCAGAATTGTTAATCGGAGAGTTCCAATTCTGTTGTGTTCGTTGCTATTCACTTATGCATAAATACCCTTGGGAAAGGCATGAATCCACCTCCTGTCTCTCTCGCTATGAGTTAATTATAAAACTTTTGTCACTAAATCATTATTAAGTCCAGAAATAAAATCAAGCTACTTACGACATATCTAGATTTCGGTATTTCGAGGTTGATAAATCACTAAACAAATACAACCTACCAATTAAATCCATCAAGTGTCATAATTACTCTATCTATCATTGTATATTAGGTATGATCAAAATACACTATACTCGTAAATATTACAGACGTCACCTCGGGGATTTCCCAGAAAGGGGCCTAAAAACCTGTGAAATATAGATTCCTGCCTTAATAGAAATAAGTTAGTTACAATTGATACATTAAAGAAAATTGGTTACTTTCTAAAATTAATTTGTTTTGATTTCATTCTGAAATGTGTTGGAAATCTGTTCAAATCTTAAACACGTCCAACTGCCTTCGTATTGCATTATTATTATTATTATTATTATTATTATTATTGCGTTTTGCCGTCATTTCTGCAATACACGTTGTTCCCAATCCTCAAAAATATGTTTTAAGGCTTGTATTTGCTTTCTTTTTTAGATTCATTGCCGCTGAATTAGATGTATTATGGTTTATTTGCACTTCATCACACACTTGTAATTCAATTTTGAATGTGTTAGCATCCGTTATGACTGAATAAAGTTTCTTATTTGTTTTATGTTCTTTGACACAGATCACCATACATCTGTTTTTTCCAGATATCTTTGAAGTCCGATTTTTGTGATTTTGTAATACAATTCTAGTTTAAACTAACCCTCCAGCCTCGTTTGGATCAGGACACGCACAGGCAATCAACATCAACCTTAGTATGATGCATGCGCTAGCAAGTGAGAAGATTTCTAAATTTGACACCCATTCGCTTAATGTCAGCTATGGTCCAATTAAGGATGTTGAAACACGAATGCACGCAGGGATAGCCATAGTGTTTATGGCTGATATTAATTTGTGAATTCAGTTCGTAATTTAACACCACATGTACAGGACTGTACTAAACTTTTCTTGCATTCTTCGTCATGTGGGAAGTCCATGTCCTTCGCTGATTCCTAGGTATAAAGGCTTCTCCTTTTTCAGTTCCCTAACCTTCTTGACAAATTTTAGATCTACTGATTGTCTTTCTGTAATTCTCCCTTTCTTGGATGTTACTTTTTCACATTTTTCTAATCCGAAATCTATACCGATATCATCATTGAAGCATTTGACCGTATTGAGGATAACCTGCAATTCACCGTCGCCTTTGGCAAAGAATCTTTATATCATCCTTTTTGAAGAGATAATTGAACGTATTTCTTTTTTAATTGAGTTCCTGGTTATTACTGTGATTCGTTGATGCGAAACAGAGCTTAAGGAAAGACATAACAGAAGGGGTGACAGGTCGTCTTCTTGGAAGATTCATTATCGAATATTAAAACAACTAGAAGTGATATTACCTTTAGTGTGCCTTTCTGGGTATGACGATAAACTACATCCAGCAGCAAGGCCTCTGATCAGGAGGTTTTGAGGAGCGTGGAACCACATCTTAAATGCTGGTGTTTCCAGGTCTACCTTGACCCGGGTGGTAGCCCCTGTTAGAGTCCGAGCTATGGGCAAATAGTTAACACCGAAACTGGGGTAAAAACACTATGAAAGTGTAAAAATAGGTTTTAATACCAGAAATAACTTGTAAAAAATTATTATCATCAATAAATTCTTGAAGAAATAAAAATATTACCAGCGATAAATTTTTGAAAAAAAAAAATATTACCAACGATACGTTTTTGAAAAAAAAAATACTACCATCTATACATCTTTGGATAAAACTGTTGTGGATTCCGGGGAGGGAATCCGGCACAAATAAATAAATAACGCCATTAATTGAAATAGGAAAATAAGTGTATTGAACGTAAGAATACAAACTTGAAATGAAGATTAGTAATCCAGGAATACGGGTTAGTAGAAAGTATATGTACAAGTCTCTGTAAGTAAAGCCGTAAATTATTTTATTTTATTTTATTTTATTTTATTTTTTTTTTTTTTTTCTCTCTCTCTCTCTCTCTCTCTCTACTCTACTCTACTCTACTCTACTCTACTCTACTCTACTCTACTCTACTCTACTCTACTCTACTCTACTCTACTCTACGTATCTCTTTGTGAATACCCTGTGTACTCAACGCATCTCCACTCTGACAGAATAAATATACTTTAGAAGAGTCCATCTTGTGTAAAAAGGGGTAAGCCAAACAAAACTTCCCCTCTCTAGCTTCTTTTTTGGTGGAAGTTTAATATTGTTTCCGCTCATGGTCTATTTTTATCGTTTCTGTGGTTTTTTCCTTTTCCTGCTTGTTCTTCTAATCCCAGTGGCTACTTGTGGTCTTTGAATTTCAAATGCTTCAAAAATCGCCTCCATTAAGTCATCATTTTCCGAAGTGACGATCTTGGCTCCTATACCCGTCTTTTATGTATCTGATTGATATGTCTCCTGTGAGTGAATTTTTCGCCTTGGATTGTGTACAGAACATTACCCAGTCTGCTTATTATCGTACCTGGTTCCCAGTATACCATGCTATTCCTAAACATTCTGAAATAGACCCGTTCGCCTGGTTTGAAGGACCTGGTTTGAATGCACTATCGGTGTATGCCGGTTTTTATTTTTGCTGGGTAATAGTTTATCAACTTTTTATTTTTGCAGGCAAACATCACTTCAGCTGGCGAAAGGCTAGATGGTGTGTTTCCGTTCGGGGTGATTCTGTGGACTTGTAGGAACTGTTGTATGGATCTTTCTGTTGGTACGACCTCTGCTTTTTTCAAGGCTCTCTTAAGCGTGTCCACAAAACTTTCGGCTTGCCCGTTAGATCCTGGATGGTATGGTGCTATTTTAATATGTTTGACTTGATAAGCTGCACAGAATTCTTGAAAATCGCTCGAGGTGAATTGGGTACCATTAACCGTTACAAGGCAATCCATTCGCCGAATCTTGCGAATAACTCGTGTAGACAATTAATAGTGTTTTCCGTCGTAGGGTTTTTGTGTCTGAAAACTTCTGGCCACTTGCTAAAGCTATCTACCGTTATCAAGTAGTAATATCCATCTATGAGTCCTGCATAGTCCGCATGGGTTCTAGACCAAGGTCTGTCCACCTTAGGCCATGGTCTTTGTATAATAGGTGGTGCCTTTGCTGCCGCAGCAGAGCATCTTCATTTTTCTACCCTTTAAGTAATGTCGTCATCCATATTAGACCAGTACACGAAACTTCTCATTAACGCTTTGATACTATTTTTCCCTGGATATCCTAGATGAAAGTCCCTCGGAATTCGTCTTTGTAAAGATTTGGGTATGACCACTCTCTCATTATAAAGTAATACGTCATGACAAATTGAAAAACTATCCGTTGATTTCTTCTAATTTTCTCTTTGTACTTCGTATGAATTTATCCATTTCAGCTTCTCTTCTGATTTCTAACAAAGTCACTGGTAATTCCCTTACTGTATTGTTTAGCACTTTACTAATGTCGTCTTCGACTCGCAAAGCCGCTATTACAGAGTCTTCCAGAGGTTCGCATTTCGCAGGTACCAATCTAGATAATCCATCCGCATGACAGATTTTCTTTGACGGTAGGAACTCTAGTTTGAAATTATAATTAAAAAATAAGTACTCCATCTCATAAGTTTATTGGCTGTGTAAATTGGTAGTCCTTTTTTCGATCCGAATATAGTGAGAAGAGGTCTATGGTCAGTTTGAAGAGTTAACTCTTTTCCATATATGTATCTGTGGAAGCGAGTTATGGCGAATATTATGCCTAACGATTCCTTCTCAATTTGCGAATAATTCCTCTCTGCTGGTAACAAAGATCAAGATGCGTGAGCTATAGGTTTCCTTGTGCCATCCTGCATCTTGTGTAATATACAAGCTCCCACTCCGTGCGAGCTTGCGTCACTAGCAATGATAATTTCCATTTCGGGATCAAAATGCGTCAGTGCTAGATCAGACGTTAATTTCTTTATGATCTCCTTAAGAACTTTCTGACAATCTTCCGACCAGTTCCATTTATTCTCTTTTTTCAATAATTCATTGAGGGGAGCCCTCAATTTGTGAATGTTTTCAATGAATTCACCGTAATAGTTCGCTAGATCAAGAAAGCTTTGCAACTCTGCGCCATTTCTCGGCTCAGGAATATTTTGTATTGCAGATGCCCTATCTTGATCTGGTTTTCTGCCACTTTCATTGATTATATGACCGAGATACTTGATTTCTTTTAGAAAAAACATCGCATTTTTTTTCTCCTTCACTTCAAAACAAAATCCTGAATTCTTTTAAAGACTTCATTAATATGTGTTGCGTGTTCTTCAACACTATCGATTTTGAACAAAATGTTGTCTAAGTAAGCAGTAGCAAAGTTCTGTCCCATGAGCATGGTGTCCATAGTCTGAGGATTGACGGTGCTACTTTTATCCCAAATGGCAATCTGTTAAATTTGTAAAGTCCTTTGTGAGTATTGATACATACAATCTTTGTAGTTTCTTCTACTAGAATCTGAAGATAAGCTTCACTTAAATCAATCTTAGAAAATACCTTACCACCGTTAAGCTTAGTAAACATTTTCTCCGGGCTTGGCAATGGGTATTGATAATCCTTGAAAGCCTTGTTTAACCCAGTCGAGAAATGTGCGCAAACACGCGTTTCTCCGGATTTTTTCTTTACGTAGACCACTGGTGCCGCCCATTCACTGAATTCGACTTGTGAAAGGATTCTAGTTTTTACCAATCTATCTAACTCCTTGTCAATTTTTTTCTATGGTTGCGAAAGGCACGTTTCGCTTTTTCTTGAATACTGGCTAAACGTATCTCTTTCTGAACAACCTGTGTACTCAACGTATCTCTACTCTGTATACTTTAGACGGGTCCATCTTGTGTAAAAAGGGGAGAGCCCCACAACAAAACATATTACCAGGTATACATTTTTGAGGAAAAAATATTATCAGCAATACATTTTTTGAAGGAAACAGTCATTACCACAAATGGATTTTTGACAAAAAAAAAAATATTACCAGCAATAAAAATTTTCTTGGCATTAAATAACCAATTGAGATTGATATGCCTTAAGATAAAACAAACCAAACCTTTAGTGCGATTTAGGTACAATGTGGTTTATCACAGTTCGATGGCATAATTAAAGAGATTTTGCACATTTCAAAAAGCTAAGAGGGATCCAAGATAGTGACACACTTTCTTGGCTAGGTAATTATTTATTTTTAGCGCACCCCGGTCGCTACCGAATGTGACACAAAGTCGCAGTTTAAAGTGGGTTTAACAGCAATACCGTGAAGAAAGTACCCAAGCTCGGAATTACCCTTTTCTGGAAGCCGCAGGCACTGTGCAATAAAACCAAGCTTCTCCCGATGGAGAGGTACTGCCTAGCAGGAAGGCCTAGGACATGAGCTTAATATTTTTTAAACTCCCTTACATAGGCTTTCGGCCGGGAGAGTATATATCTTTCTATGCTGATATTCCCTACGTTATCATAGTATTAAATAAATTCAGTTGCCGGTATAATAATTGTCTCAGATATTTGATGATCGATTTTCTTTTCATAAATCTGTACAAAAGGGACAGTTTCTATATGCCTTATTAATTCAAATATGTGTTCAGATCATGATCTTGGAAAGGTAAAATGTTCCCTCTGTTACCGTTTTTATATAGAGGTCATAACCTAGTATTATACATGTTCACCAATGTTATACATAATTTTCGCAGATACACGGGGAAGATTATGTATAAAATTGGTTATGAGCCTAGCGCAGTGGAAGCGTGCTGGGCTCATAACCAATATCATACATAATCTTCCCCGTATATTTGCGAAAATCATTTAGCTACAAAACGAGCCTTATACACTGGCGAGCCATCCTCAGTTCGCTTTACAGTATAAACCCAACGGCTGCCGATAATATTTTTACCATCCGGGGCCTTTTTCAATTCAAAAGTATCATTTGATACTAGAAATTCTATTTCTTTTTGCATGGCGGCTATCCATCGTTTGAAATTATCAGTATTTATGGCTTCTTGATAGTTCTTCGGGATACATTGCACCAAATTCCAAAATAGTCTGGCTTTCTTCTAATTCTGGTCGGATAACGCGGAATTTGTCCCCGGTCATCGGTTGTAATTTCTCTTAATTCAAGGTTTGCGTCTGATTTTTCCTCATCTGTATCGTCTGGTATAACACCTTCCTCTAATTGTGGATTTTGAACGGGTTTTCTATTTATAGGCCTTATCTCATAATTAGGCCATACTAGTTCGTGTTGGACCAGCTCCTCGCGATTAATGTACTTTTCTTCGGGATCCTTTACTTGCTCAAAGGAATCTGTAAATTTGACGCATCTTATTTTCCTTATTTTACTTTCTGGGAAATAAATCATATAGGCCGGACTTGTTTTGTCATAGTCAATAAATATGCCTCGTTCACTTTTTGGATCAAGTTTTGCCCTGTGGTCGCCATATGTGTAGCACATTGTACCAAAAATATGCATACAACTTATGTTCAGTTTGTAATTCGTATAAGCCTCGTAAGGAGTCTTTTTAATGTTACTATTATAGCAACGGTTTCTTGTATATACGACGGTATTTAATGCTTAGACCCACAGATTTTTGGGTAACTTAGATTCTATTAGCAAACATCTAGCCAATTCGAAAAGCGTCCGCCAACTACGTTCAGCGATTCCGTTCTGGTGCGGGGAATAGGGACTGGTCTTCCTATGTTTAATGCCTTCATTTATTAGGAGGTTTTCGTAATCATCAGAAGTAAATTCTTCACCATTATCTGTTCTAATTATTTTCACTTTTCCATGAGGTGAAATATCAGATAAATACATTCTTGTAGCTTGTAAGGTATCAGAGTTGTTTTTCAGAAAACATATCATAATGAGTCCTGAATATTCGTCCACAAAGTTTAATACATATGCATAAGTGCCTATAGCCATTGGTGAAATTGGACCGGCTAAGTCGCAATAAACTCTCAACAAGATATTTTGTTGATTTTGGGATTCGATCTCTATTTCTATACTTTGTCATTTAATACATGTGTCATAATGTTGTGAGCCCTTTGAAGATGTAATTTTCATTCCAGTAACGTGTTCTTGTAATTTTTTAACATCCGAATTATTACAGTGGCCTAATATTTTATGCCAAGTCATTAAGTCGTAGGTGGTTGTTTTCACAGTTTTAATACTTTTCAAATAATATAAACATACATTTTGTTGTATATTAAATTCAGTTCCATCTGGGTATATTAACTTTGAATTGTTTCGGTGAAAATTAACTTTAACACCAGTTCTAACAGCAGACTGAACCGAGAAAATATCTTGTCTAAATTTAGGGATATATAAAGCCCTTTTTTATAAACATTTACAAATATTTCCTTTAGTATCTCGTAAATAAATACAGCCTTCGCCTCTTTTTAAAAATAAATTGTTAGTTCTATTTCCGTAAGCCAACTCTATAAAATGTGAATCACCCTCGAAATAGGGGTCAAAATTAATAATTTTTGTTTCATCTGTAATTGCATGATTTGTCGCACCCGTATCGACTAGTAAGAATTATTATCATTGAGTATAGTATCCAACCCAAACGAAAAGGCATCTGTTCGCTCATTCGAAAAAGCTTTTACATTTTTACAAAACTCACTCCTTGTATGAAATTGACATTTCGCACGTATATCCCCGACTTTACCACAACGAAAGCAGATGATATTTGATTTTCTATTATTATTATTCCTGATGCTGTTGTTGTTTTTAGGCCTCTTATTTTTAATATAATTCATGGTTTGGTAGGTTGGATGGATTACTTTTCTGAATTTTTTAAATGACGTCCTTACGTTTTTTCTTTGATTTGGGGAGGTTGCACATTTTTTTTCAGTTTCTCCATAACTACGTAATGCCATTTTAAACTCAGTGAAAGTTAGTTTTTTTTATCTTTTTGAGTTATGACTGTCATGAATGGTTTAAATGTCAGTGGTAATCCCTTTAAAACCATGGCTATTAGCAGCCCATCTGAAATAGCCCCACCTGCCACTTTTAAGACATTTGTGACATTCTCAGCTCGTATAATATAATCTGTTACGGATTCATTTTCTCGTCTCCTTAATGCGGTTAGTTCAGTATATAAAGCAATAATTTTAGGCTTACCTTTTGACAAGTAATGTTCACGCAATATTAGTGGGGCTCTACGTCCGTCATCATTTGATTCTCTCATTATTAAAGACAAACTCCTGTCATCCAGGCATTGTATTAATTCGGCGAACACGGTCGCATTTCTTTCAATAATAGCATCGTCTTCTTTCTGGTTATCGTGGCAAAGAATGATGTCATGAAGTTTTCGTATTCTAAGGTAGCCTAAGAATTTCGTTTCCCACAATTCATACCTTGACTCGTCCCCGTCAAAATACAGTCGAAACCTGGGCTCATAACCAATGTTATACATGTTTACCGTAGTCTGAATGTAGAATCCAATCTAGTAAGTAATTTGTTCAATGAAACAACACCAATATCTAGTAGCATCTGTTCTGTAATTCTTAAGGTCTTCCATATCAGAGGTTGGCAGTGCATATTCGGAGAAAGTAGCCGAGCGTAGTTCAGTAGTTCTTCTGGTCATTGATATCAGATGTCGGCAGTGGATATTCGGAGAGAAAACAAAATGGCCGCCTTTATACACGTCGGATTTAATATTTTAAGTCTTCTGATTGGTTAATCTTCTATGGGCGAAGTATAAAATGAATTAGCTCATTTTGGTTGGCTCACTAGTACATACCAGGTATGGACGAGTTCTTGTGGTGAATGCGTCAATTGTAAGGTATGAACGGGTCGCGAATCTGATTAGCTAGGTATAGGATAGTAAGTTATGACCAGCCTCAGCCTCTACCCCTCCCCTTCATCGGCCACGTGCCACAATTTGTACATTTTGTATAAATAAATCTCCTAGTACATACCAGGTACACAAAAAAAAACTAACACCCAGAGTTTAGCCTGATTCTTTTCTGGTGTTATTTTTTAGGTAAGTACTTTCTTTCCATTTTGTTTTCAGGACACATGGCCACTTATTTTACAGTTTTTAGTACTTGCTTACATTTATTCTCTCTGCTGAATGTGAACTTTGATGAATTCCTGCTAATAAACAAACTTTAACTTCAAATTATCTTTTAAGTCAAGGCCAGTTCAACTTTAAAACATTAGGCATTGCCGCTAATCTAGAAATGCGCTTATATTCATATAATTTAGGTAACAAAGAGTAAATTTCATCAGAACAATTAACATGAAAATAATTATAGAGAAAACACAGGGAAGCTACGTTACGGGGCGGAGTGTTTGAAGACAAATATTAAGTGAACACTAATGACATTACACATTCTTTGGATTTTATCAAGAATCTCTGAACAGATAGCAGGAACAATAGACCAGCTGTGTCATATACATATATTTCACCATGAATCTTTTTTAGGATTAAAATTTTCCGATTTTGTTACTCTATTTAATAATAATTAATATAACATGGTCGTTAATTTTAACGCCTAGAGTTTTGAAGTAATGTCTCGCAGATTAATGTTTGATATTTTCAAATATTAGGATATTTTTCTCCTTCACCTCCTTCAGGCCTTTTGCTATTTTCTAAATATGGATGAACTCTTATTTCAATATAATGTAAGTATTTTGTATTTCGTAGATAATCGCGTAATCGGTCGGTAATTTTAGGTGTTAGAAATGTGCTCAGACATTTTGGATTTCATAAAAAATTTCTGATGTCAGCAGAAAACAGATTTGCTTATACTTTATGTTCACATGTAAATCGATTTAGGTACAAATTAGATATTTTATTTCTAGGCGATATAATTTCTTTTTTTTATCTTGTGAGAACTTTTTTGCAATTCTTTAATACCTATCTTGCTTCATATCTGGTTTTCTATTTCTTTGTCTTTCTGATCTGAGTTTTTACCCATTACTGATCTTTTTCATAATTCTGTTCTTTTCCCTATATCTTATACTTGATGTCCCTTCATTCTTCTCGTAATGCTTTCCTATCTACATGCTACCATATGTGGTTTGAATTTTTCTTTTGCTGTTATTACTTCTTTTCTTATATGTTCTGTCTTATCCAAACAATGAACTAAGGTCAGAAATGATATCATCACATTTTTTTCTGAAAAGTTTTGTTAAAAATAAAATAAAATAAAATAAAAAGTAAAACAACTTTAATAATACGCAATTTACATAGATAAGAGATAAGGGGTGAGGTGTCCTTGTGAGACCATCTTTTTTTTTATTTAAATCATGGGCTACCAGGAATCACTTTAATGAGTCTACCAGGAACTTTTCCACTCAAAACCAGGACTCCAAACACGACTAGAATTCTTGATGTCTACTTGTTCCAGTTTTTCTTTTACATTATTATTATTATTACTATTATTATTATTATTATTACTATTATTATTATTTCCGGTGTGTACTCATTTCTTCCCAGTCATAAGGCCTAAAATGACACCATAATATTTCCACTCAGCAATTAAAAAAAAAATCAAACATATTTTACATAGATAAAGATTTGGGCTGTACTCGTGAGAACAATTATTATTAGTAGTATTATTATTAGTATTATTATTAGTATTATTAGTAGTATTATTAGTAGTAGTAGTATTAGTATTATCAGTATTATTATTATTATTAGTAGTAGTAGTATTAGTATTAGTAGTATTATTAGTATTATTATTATTAGTAGTAGTATTATTATTAGTATTAGTATTATTAATATTTGTAGTTATTGTTGTTTTGATTTCTGTAGTATACTCATTTACTTCCGGATCCAGACCACAGACCCAAGGTCAGAAATTGCATCATGGTATTATCCACTGTGCATTCGTAAGATCATTTATAAAGATAAAGACTTCTTAATTTGTGAGCTGTGCATTTTAGTACAACTTATTGTATTTCTTTAAGGTATGTGCTACCAGGAATCACTTCATTGAGTCAGTGGGAACCTTTTTTCTAATCAATCCGAGGGCTCCAACTACAACAGGAATTATTGATGTACCACATTTTTGCGATTTCCATTTCAAGATCCTTGTAAGTTGATAGTGTTTTAAATAGCTTCAAAGATACATTACAATCTGCAGGGTTTGCCATGTCAATAAAAAACACATTCAAATTTTGTTGCCATTGATCCCGATGTCTTGGCGATTGCTTTTCATTGTTCCATGCAGTTTCTTTCACGTAAAACTTAGAGATTTTCCAGCTCCATCTGTCATGCCGAGTTTAATATTCGCTGAATATTAATACCGTTGAACATACAAAATATACAAAATGACCAATTGTTTGTGTAATTTATCAAAGAATCTGCACAATTTTTAAATATATTTGCGTGGTATTTTATAGTTAGAAAACGTTGGTCCTGTGCAGGAAGAATAAAACCTGCGGTTTCAACTTTTAGCTCTGCACTATATAACCACTGATGGATACGAGGTTTGTTTGGCAGGGGCAGTTTATTGACCATGAAGTGGTTTATCTTTCCATCGTTTCAGTCTTTGGTACATTGCATTTACTGTTTGTTTTATGTTCATGGCCGCTGCACGTGGATTATTATAGTTTACTTGCTTTTCTTCAGCCACTTAAAATTCCATTTGGAATTTGTTGTCTTCTTTTATTACTAAATATTTCTTTCATGTTCTTTGACACTGATCATTGTTATCTTATGTAGTTTCCAGGTGTTTTTAAAGACCGATTGTTGTATTTTGGTAAGAAAGTTCTAGGGGAACTAATCCTCTGCCTCCTTCAGATCCGGATAGATAGATGTTGGAGTTTTGGGGTACCCTGGTGTACTAGTGAGCCAGCCAAAATGAGCTGACTCATTTTATAGTTCACCAATAGAACTGTTAACTAATTAGAAGGCGGCCATGTTTTTTTCCGGAATATCCATTGCCACCCTTTGATATTGAAGACTGAAGAATTATAGAACAACTGCTGGTGGTATTGGCGATATAGTCAGATTCAGTAGAGTGTCTGACTCGTGAGTGTTAATTTTTAACGTTGTTTCATTGAACAGATTACGTACTGCGTTTGTTTCTATATTCATAGACTGTGACGAACATGGTCAACAATAGAGACGTTCCACACCAGCCTAAAGATGATACATGACGTGACAAGTGAGAAGCTTTCTATTATTGTCATCCATTCGTTTAATATCAGCTATGGTCCAGTTAATGATGTTGAAACAGTATTGCACCACAGGGAGAGCAAAATTATAGCTGATATTTGATTTTAAGAAGATGTAGACGAGACTTAATGCAATAGAAGTGTGGTTCTGCATAAGGACTTTGAGAATACAGGGGTCGGAACGTTTGAATCCCGGGGAAGGTTTAAGGAGAAAACGTAGCTTATCGATATCATAAGGTTTCAGCTGAAATTGGTCATAATCAAGAAAGACGGCTCAGAGAAGTTGATCTTGAGAGGACATTTTAATGCATAAGGGACAAAATGAAATAGCGAATAATCTGTATAACTAGATCACTAGATAGCAGGACAAAGACCAGAAGAAGATATGAAAAGACTAATCTTACTAAATCTACAAAGTTGGATATTGTGGAGATCCGTAATGGACTATATGCCATGAAATGGCATATAGAAAAATAGGATTGCTTCTTGCTTCTCAATATAACATTAATTTGCCTTGTAGATTTTGTATGATTTCAAACGTTCGTAATATCATAGCGTTCCGACACGATCATATAATGTGCTTTTTTATTATAATATACACACACTGGGTCATAATTCTCTTTATATGCAACAATTTCTGTTGTATGTTGTGACTGTGATAGATTTTTCTATAAGGATACAATTGATGTAAATTTTGTTTAAAATTGGTTTTGCCCCATCAAATGACCATTGAATTGATTTTTTTTCTGTTTATTGTTTTCCTGTTTGCACTTTTTCTGGCTCCCTTTTCTTTATACCAAAAGTAACCATTCATGAATCTGATTGTTGTATTAAAAATCGTCAATGACATAGACAAGAGATCCATAATGCGGAAGAATAAAATACGCTATGTTTTTCCCATCGCTTCTTACTAAGTCATTGCCGTAATTTGAAAAAAACAAAAAAAAACTTATTTGGTTTCCGAATTAGGTTACCGATTTCTTTTTCGGACATTTTTCGGAAGGTCTCTAAATATCTAAATAACTGGTAATGAATGCCAAGCAGAAGAATTCCTTTCTGATCAAATTTTCTTAGTTGATTTCGGTTTTTAATAATGTCTGACAACTTCACATATTATCTTTCTAAATTTGGGGCTTAATTTAAGTCTTTGTTCAGCATGTTAAAAAACTTACATTTATCTCTTTCAATACATTTGCTTTTTATTGAACACGGTAACGCTGCTGCTCCACCCCACCTGGACATATGGACACATCTACATTGTATTTGTTTTTAAGGTCAGCGAATTTACCTCTGCTTTCTTTCTTTCTCTGTCTATTATGTTCGGTCATGAGCCTAAACTTCGTGTGGTTGCTTTAATTTCGGGTGAAAATAAGGACTAAAATCGGTCCAACATTTGGATATTTTTTTTTTATTTAGCTGGTGCTTGATCTAACTTTTCGGCTGATATGAGCCATCTTCAGAATGGTTATACGGGTATTTAAACAAAGATATTAAAATTCAAAGATGATATTCTGTTATGTTAACATAGAAAATAGCTATGCGACGATAACGGTCGCGGAATAGAAGACGCAGGTCGTAAATTTATGATTCGCTTCTATGATATCAAAACACGCGGGAGAACGAAATATTAACAACAAAACCATATGTCTAGATGCAGTGTAATGTGTTGTGAGTAGTTTGAAATGTAATTTCGTTAAGTGTGGGTTGCTTTGTTTTAATATAGATAGCCTCCAGTATCTGGAGTTTATTTTTAATGTGTGTACGTGTAAGTATTGTTATGAACTACTGTCTTTCTAATAATATATACATGGCTATGTTTTTCTAAGAAATGTTGTTTAATAGAACTAAGATCAGAAATGTAACAGGTAAGTCTAGGGGGGGGGGAGTGTGGTTGTAGTAAAACCAATATATGTAGTGGGTTTATTATTAGTATCAGAGATACAATCTCTGAAATTCATACACTACATTGTTTTTTGTAGAGTATTTAGTTGTGTGGTTGTAGCGTTATTAGAGACTATGAGATCAATTGTTTTATTTTTTTTAATAATATATGATGAGATTAACTTCTTTAATATTTGTTATGTGTCCATACCTATAACTACAGAATGAACTCTTCCTAACACTATGTATACTACGCCTCTCAAGGGAGAGAAATATGAATCGAGTCGAGCCGATAGTAGTTCACTCCAAACCAGATTCCCTGTAATATACCTTCGTTATCTCTACTCTTGTGTTCGTGTTGTTCTTCCTTGGTCCTAACCTGGACCATAACAATATTATCAATGGGTTTATCATTTCAACCTATTAAATTTTTGAGTGTTTTTCATCATGTTTTCACTCATGGTGCATTTGATTACAATAGTATATGTGAATAGTGCTATGTTTATTTTGACGTTCAGTATTATTACTAATATTAAAAATTTTGTTAGATGTGTTATTAACAATGACGGAATTAGGAAATCCATTATTAACAAGTGTTTGTTTAATGTTATGTAATTCTTTATAGAATATGTTTTTTTTATTTTTATAACGGCTAACTTATAAGAGCAATACCCAAATATTAATCTACGCCCAGGCTTTTTCCCTATTTCGCCTTTTCTAAGACAAAATTACTGCTCTCACCAACAAATGTACACAAAAACATATTAAAATCAAAAGAAAATAGTTGAATCCGTCAACACAGATTAATGATAATATTCTCCATACGTGACATTAACTGAAGTTATTTTCAGTTAACAATATAAAAATAGCGTTTCCTACATTACAGTTGCTAAGAACACTTTTTTTTTTGTTTTTATTAATTTTCTTTGTTTAATTAAATTCATTTCGTTTCTTGCTTTGAAAAAGTCCACATTGGACAAAACGCGTCAGCAATTACTGTTTTCCTATTGTCATTTATATATATATATATATATATATATATATATATATATAATCATTTATTTAAATATTATAACATAAATATGTTATAAAATCACTACAAAAATAGCCATTTTGTTTCAACACTCCCAGTGTCTTATCAAGTGATGATGTTGAATGTAGAATAAATGGTTTTAAAAAGTTCCAAATTCATTAACGGTCCTTCGCTAGGGGTAAGCGCTGTAACATAAGTCAGAATGACCAATCAAAACGCAAGTATATGGTGATTCAAAAAACCTGACCACGAAGCAAGGTTATCAATGGGGGGGTAGAGAGATATGATTGAGCTAGACGCAACACTTCGACTCCCTCCACCTTAAATTCTTTTGAGGAAAACCAGGCACCGACCCCAAATCTAATAAAATCCAAAGAAGATTGTGATTTTATTCGTCCCGACCTGGCATCTCAGTTTCCCACCACCGTAACGTAGATTCCATGTATCTTTTCTATAAATATTTTCAAGGTAATTGTTCTGTTCGATTTGGAACACGCGGTTTCTTGCTTCCTAGTGAACTTCCTTATCTTCTGTTCTCTCACACAAAGTAACCCCTGGGCCTTAATGGTAATGTTAACTTGCTTTGGGTCAAACGATTTTTAAAAAAATTAAATAACGAGACAGTGTGTAGACGTCATCAATAAAGAGAGTCTAAGAAGCGATTTATGTATTGTTGAACGTTAAATAAGGCATGCGCAGAAATTTGGTAAGAGTTATAACAGGCAATAGAAAAGATCATCGTGACAGAACCTATGCTATCCAGAAGCCAATCTGTTTAGAGAAAATTCTTTATATATGCAAAGGAAAGGGTGCTGAAATGTTATGTAATATCAAATCATAAAGATGGCAGCGAATGACGAAAGTTTTTCTCACAGATGCGGATGTAAACAACATAGTAGCTGGAATGAAAATGCAAAAAAAAATGGATTACATTTATTCAAACAAAGAGAACGTGTATCTGTCCGGCCTTATTCAGGTGGTTGGAATGTCGAACTGAACCTTTTATTTCGCTCACTGGGGTAGACTGAACTAATTTGGGTCCTGTCACTGCATCTAGCCAACGCCTTTATCCACTGTGCCAGGTGTCCTCAGGACTCAAAGAGTTCAATACCCGGTTAAGTCAGTAGAGAACTTGGAGGGGAATTAAGAGAAGATAACTGATAACTGACATCCATTAAACATGGCACGTGGAACTAGAACAGTCTACCCCAGTGAGCGAATTAATAGGTTCAGTTCGACATTCCAACCACCGGCAATGGCCGAAACATTGTAATAAATATGGCGACAAAGATGAGGACAATAGTCCGAATAATGTAAATAAAGAGAACGAGAAGAGAGAAACAATGATGAACAGGGAGTCTGAGAGATAATAAGTCAATCCATACTAAGTGCAATAACGAATAGTAAGTTGTGGAGAATGACTATCGTCAATTCTTGAAGAGAGATGCTATAAAGGAGAAAATGAATATACTTTTTATTGTCCAAGCCAGTTAAATACCTTGGTACTACTTAATTAGGTCATTACTGTTCAGGTTAGAGAATCCGTATTCTAGCCCCAAATGGAAGACCATGGCGTACTCGTCAGGACAATGGCGATCCGAAGTGAGTGAGACTTGTTTACACCTGTGAATTACTGACAGTGATATGTTGAATTAATTTGTTTTAAATATAATACTTAAACACGAATGAAGACGATACGGTGGCAATAACAGAAGAGGTGAAGACGCGTACCTTTTCCTAGAATTTTTAGCGTTGAGACAAGCAAACACGTAATGAGACCTGTTGGATAGACTTCACTATCTCCTTCTCCATATTGCTTGTTTAAAATAGATGCTACATTATACTACTACTACTATTACTACTACTACTACTAATAATAATAATATTAATAATAATAATAATAATTATTATTATTATTGTCATTATTAAAATATTTCTATCATTTAAATAAATCTATTAAAATAATTCTAAGAAAATTTCCCGTTGTCCATAGTCTATGATGCAGCGCTGGAGTCTGTGGAATTGTCGGTAGACCAGGAGAATCCAGAGGCAACACATGACGCAAGGTAATGTCGTAATGTGAAGTAACTGGCCGATCTGTTGAAAGTTGTCCTCTCTATATCTTTCTACTTATTTCTTTCTTCAAGAAACGATTCTGCTAATAATAAAATATGCTTCACGTTTAGAAAAACTAGGAAATTATATCTAAGAAAATTGTTGACTGTGGTCCGTTTAGTCTGTGAAGTGGCGTTTAGGGACGGAGTCTGATAGAACACGAGAAATCAGAAATGACAAACCAAAGTTTGTTTTCTCTGGTGAGCTAATTTTGTCACAAACAAGCGAAAGTATGACTTGTGTAAAATTATTTGTACAAAGATATATTTTTATAAGTAAATGCTGTCTAATGTGAATTGAATATCTGGATTAAAAACATAGATTTATTTCTCTTCAATAAAGCCTTATAAATATGAAAGAATTATAGATATTTTTCTCTAGATTAAAAAAAGATTTGGAAACGAAAATTTGAAACGGCGAGATAACAAGGACTCCTGATAAACGCATCGGAGCAAAAAGATAAATGATTTTATTTTTATAGTCATTTTGCTAGCGTTCCCAACATCAAAGTTTTTTTTTTTTTTTTTTTTTTAGTTGGGTAATACTCTTCTAGTGCCGGTAAAATGGATATATAATTTATCTTCATACAGGCCGCATATATATTTTACGTTTTATTATTTAGGAAAACTGATTAAAATGTATACCTAGGTGTATACAGGGTGCGATGGATAAATTGTCGACATATTTTATTTTTAATTTCGCGCATGCGTGGTATTTGTTTTTTGTTTTTTTTTTAATTTTTCGATTCCACAGTATAGTAGGATCTGTGAGAAAGAGAGCACCATGATTAAATGCATTCAGACAGAAATTAAAAAAAAACTGCAAGTTGTACTGCTTAGTATTCGCGCTGGATGCTCATATATGAATATTTCTGCGTGTCTGGATGCCATGTAAAGGATTCGCGTAGAGTTGGATGATATATCCAGTCAACATCATGGCGACGTTATGCCTCCATTCATCTTTCCACATGTTTTCCGATTCAACACGGATACCAACATCAAGTGCCTTGAGGAGGCAGTGTTGCCCTTGGTCAAGAGGATGGTTGTTGGAAGAACATTTATCTGGCAACAGGACTCAGCACTATGCCACACAAACTGGAGAACCCAGTCATGTCTGTCAGACAATTTCTGTTGACTACGTAACCCCTTATATCTGGCTACCTATCTCCGCAGACTGTAACCCCCTTGATTATTATGCGTGGGGTGCAGTTGTGAGAGAGATCAACGAAACTCCTTGTTACACCAAAGAACTGAAAGCAGCATTCGCCAACTTAAACAAGGAGACTCTCCAGAAGAGTTGAATGATATCCTGAAGTCGTCTGGAGGCCTTTGTTGAAGGCAATCGTGATTTTACTGAATGCGTTTACACTTTAGTATTTCAATATGTTTTGTGTAATTTTGGTAGATATATCTCTTAAAATGAGATGTGAGTGCTATTCTCACTTTCGCGTAATTCAGACGACAATTTAACCATCGCACACTGTATATTGTTTTTGGATTAGCAGCTGTTCATTTTACCAGCGCATTGAATATGAAGGAGGAATGTAGACTTTTTCTTGTCCATTCTTAGACGCTAGCAAATAAATTATATATTAATAACCCTATATATTCCCACCTGCATATTACCAACATTCCTCACTTTCAGATGTTTTTATATAGAGAAAAAAATTGTACAGACTCAACATAAGCATTTTACACGGGCATAAGAAAAAAGCATTGGAAACCAGAAAAAATGTACGTAATTAAGTCGAGTAAACAAATTCTCAATCGGAAACTGTTATGCTAAAGTACCCATATACGAATGGACTCTTCCAAGTTAAAATAAAAGCAGGTACTGCTTTTTGTCAGAGGTAGTCTTTCCCCAGGTGTCCGCTCTGACAGTTTGGACTTAACATTCATGCTCGTTTGTATATTATTGTATTACGGATTTTCGTTAATATATTTAACTGAAATCCTCTCTTGTGTCTTTATTCTAGCCCAACAAGGCCACAACCACTTGCCGAAGGCTATCCTTGATCATAATACAGTTATTTCATTCTTCTTCTTATGCCGTTTCTCCTCGGGACATTGGCGATAATGACTCTCCACAATTCTCAGTCATTTGTAGCTCTTAGTAAATTTCGTCCTTTAACTATTTCACCAAAACCCTGTTCCACCATCCATTTAGTCAAGCTCATTAAGTATGTTATGCGTTGTTTTCCTTTGTCCCTCTTGCTTTCAATCTGTCCTGTGAGTATCAAATTTTCCAAGCCGTCTTTCTTCGTTATTGTTATGGTAAATTGCCCATACACGGATGGACTCTTCCAAGTTACAAATAGAATTGAGTTTTTTTACCCACAACAATCCGCTCGGACTGTTCGGACATAACATTCTTGCTCGTTTTTATAGGATTGCATTACCGATTTTCCTTAATGTATGTGTTAACTCAAATGCACTCTTGTGTCTTTATTCCGACCCCAACAAAGCCACAACCACTTGTCGACGAGTGTCCTTGAGGATACAACAGAAACTAATTCTTAACCATTTAAGGTTGAGTCATAAATAATAGTCATTTGTATTTACTTGCTTTAATCATAACAATCTAAAGTAAACTTATATTTTATTCAATTATATCCGTGAACTACTATTATGGGATCTTAACCATAACGACACAATGAACTCTTCCTGACACTATAAATACGGCGCCTCTCAAGAAACGTGAACGAGTCGAGACGGAATCGAGTAATAATACAAGATGTTGAATGTGTTAGTATGACTATTGGCTCGACTCGATTCCGTCTCGTCCCTCTTGAGAGGCGCAGTATTCATAGTGTCAGGAAGAGTTCACTCTGTCGTTATAGGTAAGGTCAGATAACACACACACACACACACACACACATATATATATATATATATATATATATATATATATATATATATATATATATAAATGGTGGTACTCACTTGGAAAAACCTTGGATATTTCGACTTAATACTAACCAGTACCCAAGGAAAAAAGATGAAGAAAAAAAGCAAAAAACAAGAAGATGAAACTAAGGGGAAAACAATCGTCCAGAGTTCGAGCTCAACGTCCAAAGAAAAAAAAACGAGTAAAGGCAACTACGTGAAGTGCTCAATACACGAGGTAGAGCAAACCTAAGAAACCTAATGAGCCAGGCAAACCTACCTAGATTTCACCTAAATTCGTTCACGTCTCTCTTGAGAGGCGCAGTATTTATGTTGTCAGGAAGAGTTCATTGTGTCGTTATAGGTAAGATCCCATAACAATTACATTTTTAGAGCATGCTCGTCCGTCAAGACGCCTTGCCAGTCTCTATTCCAGACGCCTACCTAATTTCACAGAGCGCACATATGGCCTATACTGCCTCTGTGATGAGTTCACCCTTGTTACAGTTATAGCTCATGACCAATTTCTGGAAAAAAACAACCCAGTACACTGACGACATATGACCCTGTGCTAGCAGAACCATCGACGTCTTCCAAACAGTTCCGTCGACCATATTTCACACACAAGACTCCGGCCAACATGTGGTAAGTTTTTCAGTTTCTTTCGAAAGTTGCCGTGTAATGGGATCGCCTCTTCTGGTTGATAAAGTCATACAATCTCACGGCAATCAAATCCTCTTCTATGTGCCGTGTGCTTTCCTGGGGTGGGCAATTATGATTTTCTCTCGCGTGTAGTTCTTAGCAACGCATGTGACTTCGCTACACTCTTCAGCAATCCATTCACAAAGGTTCCTCAGGTAGGTTTGTCCCTATCCTCGATATGTTCGGGGTGTATTTCAAATTCTCCAATGACTTCTTCCTCGATATATGTCCACGATATTGGAACTTTCTCTTTCTGATTCTGACCTAGAGAAAAGTCGATATAATAAATACGATGACTCGCATACGCTGTTAATATAGTATTAATTGTTTTATTTCAGTCGTATAAAAACCCTTCCGTACAATTGAAATAAATGCATATAGTATCATCAGTTCAATTGATATAATACAAACTAACCAGAAATGTTCTTGCGGTCTCTGATGTTTAGTGTTCCTGGTGGGTGAAAAGAAAGTAGGCTTCAAAAATTGGTAATAAAACCCATATTCCTATTACAAATTGACAGAAAGGACACGTTTCTTTATTAGATGCGATAATGAACGTACATCTTCATATTTCAACCTACGAACTGGTGACGTCAACCAGCTACTTCAAACAGCCTAGGATATAATGAACAGCATATTGACAGACGTCATCTGGGATATCCTGAAACCGTGTCTATAAATCCTCCAGTGCACGAGGATTTTTCTTGTACAGTTCTTTTGTGTAACCTCACAGGTAAGAAATCACATAGTGAGATCTGGACTTCGTGGAGGCCATTCGTCATCTCCGCCTCTTCCTATCCAACGTCCTGCCAAACGTTGCTCTTACCACGTACGCACAGCGAGAACAAAATGGGGTGCTGCTCCATTGTTCAAGATCATAAATTTACCGATGTTATTCCAGCCAGACAAAGTGGGTCACACGTAATTTTCGAGCATCTCTAGATAGCCGCCCGTATTCATCGTGTCACAAAGAAGTATGGGCCAACGACTGTTGTTACCGTCAATTCCGCACGGCACGCTTATTTTCGGTCGAGCTTGCAACCTCTCAACTGTCGTGTTCGGATCGTTATCATACAACGCCCAGCAATGTTAGTTGTGACAATCGATGAGACCACCTACATGGAATACAGCCACGTCACTCCATATGAAGTTTTCAAACAATTCAGGTCAATCGTTATGCCATCCTAGCATTAAATCTCCATATTCCATTCTGCGGTCACAGTCTTCAGGTTTTAATATCTGCACATCAATAAGAAATACCTATCAGTTTTCTGTTTAATCATGTTTTCTTCATGACCCCAGTGATACTAAACATTCTAGAAGCAATTTCTAATGACTTGTTACTTTTCAGCCACCCTGTTTAATGCCCTAGAATTTTTAATCGGAGAGATGAGTTCCAATTTCAGTTTGGTTCGCTATACTCACTTACACGAAAATAGTCTAGAGAAAGTTATGAAACCACATCTCCTCTTCGTATCTAAGAGTTAATTTGTAATAATCCATTCATTAAACAATTATTATTTCAAAAACAAATTCTTGCAAACTAAAAAAAAATTAATTTTAAATAACCTGCGAAGGATCGATAAGCTGTAGAAAGCAATTCGATCAATTATCCAAAATGTCCGTGCATTAAGAGTTGCTAAAACAAGATCTAATTTATTTATCACTAGCAGCATGGCCCGGCGTTGTCCGTGCTTGATTCAAAAATCGTACGACTCATACAGCAATCGCTATCACTTGACTTTAAATATTTTTGCCCTTCGTTGCCTTTAAAGGAGTGCCCTTTGCCGTGCTGATGTTGCTACATGCCTTACTTCTTGTCTGCGAATTTTTTCTAAGCTCTATACGAAACATTAAATCTGTTACGAAAAAAGAACTAAACAAAATGAACAGCTTTAAAAAAGGACACATAACTAGAAAAACAGAATGAAAAAAGAATGTTAACAACAAATACTTTTTCACACCTAGCTCAGTTCTGCGGAATCAGATTCAACGTTGACTTTAAGCAAACGAATGAGCCAATTTGAGTAAAGTGCCATGCAGATTTAAATTTTTCCCACTTGTGACGAATGCAGCTATCGATTTTTTTTTGCATGCTAGTTAACATTCGTGTCGGTCAGCTGTTGGCTCTCACGCTGGCCTATAGAATCTTCCTGTCTATTCGTGGCAGCCAGCTATAGGCTCTCACTCTGGCCAGTAGAAAATGACCGCAAACTAAATGAAAACCGACGAAGAAGCATGAAAAATTCGATTATTTCCACTATCGATGGGAGTCGGTCTTGGCCTTTTCGGTAACTTGGAGAATGTGCATGTAAATTGTGGTGCAAATCCGGCGAAAATTGCGGCCGTCCATTCGTTACACACACACATCCTACCTTTTATAGATAGATAATTGGGGTTATATATAATTGAATAATTTCAAAATAACTTCACAAAATGATTTTTCTTTACTTAGTATGGAAACTTGTAA
This sequence comes from Acanthosepion esculentum, assembly GCA_964036315.1. Lineage (NCBI taxonomy): Eukaryota > Metazoa > Mollusca > Cephalopoda > Sepiida > Sepiidae > Acanthosepion > Acanthosepion esculentum. Next base: position 133,959,690 of record OZ038486.1, on the reverse strand, counting down.
AACGATATGTCATTTTTTTCTATTTTAATTTTCAGTAACTCCTGATATTTTTGTGTGCTTTGTATATTACTAAATTACCTCACCATAAAATAAATCTTAAGAAACACACGGGCATATATTTGGCGACATATTACGAGATTTCTTATGAACCGTGTTATTTAAAAAACCTTCGCGCTCAGAATATATACCTGTAATTAAGGAAAACCTGCAATGCTGTTTTTGGGGAGAGACTTAAAAATAGATATATTAAAAAATGAAATCAAAGAATTGGTGGAAAAGATTGGTGTTGGTGTTGTAAATTATGTAATTAATAAATAGATTATGATAATTACATCCGAAGATTTATATCTTAGACATAGAAACATTAATTATTCTTGTGGATTCCGGGATGAAATCCGGTAGCAAAATAATAACAAACACCAAGACTGAAATATATGAAAATAAATGTATGAACGTAATAATACAAACGGGTAATACAGGTTAGTAGTTCCAGGAATGCGGGGTTAGTAGACATATATATATATATATATATATATATATATATATATATATATATATATATATATGTAGTCTTTGATACCGCCGTATCGCTGTATGAATTCTTACTGAGTCTACGTGCTCGTTACTGTGACTCTTGCCGCTACGTTCGTACGCTCGTTCCTTTCGACCTCTCTCCCTCTCTCTTTCTCTCTCTCTCTCGCTCTCGCTCTCTCTGTCGGGTATCCACTAGCAGTAGTATATGCATACACTGGGTGAGTCCATTTGTGTAAAAAGGGGAAGACCCCTCAACAATTATATATTTTGCAGAGACCTGGACAGATAGATAGATAGATAGATAGATAGATAGATGAATGAATGAATGACAATTCGCTATACATACATATATCTCTCTATTTGTTTTTCTGTCTGTCTGACTGTCTTCCTATCAATATAAAACCCATGGATCAAACTTTGCAGTTGTGTTAATACTTTTTCTGATGACAACAGCCTTAACTGTCTATCTATGTATTTATCTTCTGTCTTCTTGAATCTTGTTCTTTTATTATACTTTCTCCTCACTAAAAATATTCTCATGATTGTGTTTATACTCAGTAACCTCCTTGCGTCTCAGTTGCCTTATCACCTTGCTTGGGGCGAAATGATTTAAAACATTATGTACCTTAAAAGAAGCTACTTTCTACATGATTTGACGCTCTCAAAGTGGCAGGTTCTACAAGATTGCAATCAAAAGAAAGGCTAAGAGGCCAGTACTCCTAGTAACCTTACTGCTTCCCCTGGGTACAAACGCAGGTATTTCTAAATCCTCCGCGACTCCTTTGACAGCTGCTGGTTTTAATTCTACTAAGTGTCTAGCCACCATTCTCATCAGAAATGCCTGACGAATGAGACGGTTTAGTCAGTGATAACATGACTATGCAGCATACGTACATGTTTATACAGGGTCATTGAAAAGTAACTCCCTTTTTATGTATGAGTAGCCAGCCAGGATTTCTGACTTAACATCCTGTGACGTTTTGCTTTGCGTTGGTTAATGGAGCAACTCTACTCCACCAAACCAAGACTTTTGAAGAATTGAAGGGCGAATGCAAGAAGTTACGTCTTCCATATCACACATGTGCCTGGTTCGAGCTGTTGAAGAGATTCATGGGCCGCTCTAGAAGGTACCAGGAAAATCTGGTACGCATGTCGCATGAAAATATTCATGCTAAACGCTTTCTTCTCATATCAATTCCTTGTAAAAATTATTGTTAATAAATAAATTATAAGTATTTTAAAATGAGAAGTTACCTTTCAATCACCCCGTTTTAGAATATTGTAATAATGTGAGCCAAAATACAAGTAATCCAACAACAAGCCAAAGCCAGATGTCTTTTGTAACCGTGCTTAAGCGTGTTAAATTAACTTTCGTTTATCTAACCAAGTAAGACCTACAAAAAAAACGAAAAATTGACTACAGTTTCCCCTTCTCTTAGATGGAATGCCTTCACAACGGGATAGGAGCTCTTTGTGCGCCATACATGTATGCTCACATATTGACTCTCAACTTGTATGCGAATAAGACCACCAGTGGCTACAGAAGACACATACATGGGGATTGGGGGAATTACGTATACGATCTCCATGTCTACGCAAATGACTCACTAGACCAGCTTTGGAGAGGCAGATTCACCCACATGAGTCACAGGTGCGATATTCCTCACTCTGTATTTCAGTTTTAAGGTGGCCAGACTCACCCTTTCTGGCAAAAAGTTTTACTTACTGAAGGTTAATTCGTTATGGTTCAAACTCTCTGATAGACTGATAGATGGTGGCCATCCAGCCAGGTCTGTTTGAAGCCATTCTTCCTAATTTTCCACAGGAATCGCAGTATCCTTCAAAGACGTTTTGAGACAGTTCGTAAATCTCAAACTTGGCATGCAGTGATGACGCTTACCAATAGATGTTGGACATCTGCTTGGGAATTCAGTAATCGTCCATGCGGAGAAGGTGACTAGACAAGAGATCCGAATACCATGCTCTCAATCCTAAGCAGCTGGCATCTCTCAAACACAGCAGTATCTAAAGATCCTTCGAAGACATCCATGATGCAATCCAGCAAGGGATTTGAGATGTCGCTTCTACACAACCGTAGTCTGATAGGCATAAAAAAGGACAGGGAAAATACAAGCTTGCTTTACGCCTAGCTTGGGAGAGGTTTTAGTACCATGTTGCACCTTTTCTCTAGCAAACCAAAAAAATCTGGCAGCTTTTTCCATCCTAAGTCAGATCTCCCCGTCCAAATAATTATCATTAGATAGATTTATATCAATGTACACAATATGATCAACAGTTCTCGAGGCGCTTCCAATACACAATATAGAAGGATTCACAATGATTATGCCTGGTTCAGGCTGATACATGACCACAGTCTTGCTCACATTGTTGGTCAGGCCAAAGGATCTAAAGGCTACGTAGAAATGTCCATGTGTTACTGCATCTCACACTGTGTGTAACCAAGTCGCAGTCATCCTCATATAGTAGATCTTAAACCAGGACCTTGAGCACCCTTCAACCAGCCCTGATGCGACGAAGATGAAACAGTAACCAGTTGATCCATAAGGGATGTAAATAGCATTGACATTGATTCTTAAAGCGATCGTGAAAACAACCGTAAATAAGAGTGCCAAGAGCCGTGGTTCAAGAACATAGCACTGCTTAACCCCATTCAAAACTGACACAGTGCATGCAAGAACACTGTTAAAGTCAACCCAGGCATTCATATCACTGTGAAGAGATCGAATACGGGCCACAAAATGGGGTGGATAACCCACCTTCCCCAGTACATTCATGAGCCTCTCACGGTTAACCGTGTCAGATGCCTTCCCGACGTCGATGAAACACTGATAAAGATCAAGACTCGACTCAATGCACTTTTCCTGAAGCTGGCGAACCGAAATGACATTATCAACTCTTCCACGCCCAGAAGGAAAAACGTATTGGGATAACGGAAGAATGAACTGGAAGAGGGTACATGTATCTCCAAGCGTTTCAAAAGAACTCTTGTAAAAACTTTCCAACCATGGAGGGTAAACCAATTCCTTCGAAGTTGTCACTAGTAAGCTTCTTGAAGAAAGACATGAGATGAACTCTCCTCTAATCTTGAAGAGCTCCTTCGGCCCAAACAAATAGAAACACCCCGTGTAAAAACTCATTTAGACCGGGGCCATCACATTTAATTAGTTTAGTGATAATTCCATCGAGCCCAGGGGGTTTTACAATGTTTATTTTTGCAACATCCCTGGAAACCCCATGAAGATTTGAATGGCTGTCCAGCTCATTCATGATGGGAAGTTGATTGAGATGGTCAACAAAACTGTTGTCATCAATGGATGATCGATTCAGGAGTTCATGAATATGTTCCCTCCAACGATTACAGATATTTTTCTTGTTTGGTAATTTACCTCTAACCGTCATTTGAGCGCACTGGGGTAATAGTAGATGACCTAGGACCGTATATTTCACACGTGAGTTTATAGAATGTCGACAATCAGCGGCATGCTGTATTTTAGCTGATTTGTCTTGCTTCCACTAAATTTGTATTACAACTCTGAACTTAGACTTTTACTGCTTTTGGTTTTAATTTGACTTCAGATCACTCAGAGTGATAGATGTTATTACGAATCGATCTGCGGACCAGAAGCTGATTTTTGTTCGAGTAGATGTTTTATGTCTGCATAATTTTTAACAAACTATCTTTGATATTTTCTGTGTCTATGTCCTAGTACTTTGAGTTAGGCAGTATAAAGTTTAGATTTAAAATCAGACCAAAGATTCAGTTCGTCTAGAGGTTCAAAACTTTTGATTTTATAAACGAACTGATGTTGAATTTCTGCTTTCTTTTCGTTTGGATACATTTATCCTTTGGCCTGACCAACAATGTGAGCAAGACTGTGGTCATGTATCAGCCTGAATCTTTGTGAATCCTTCTATATTGTGTATTGGAAGCGCCTCGAGAAATGTTGATCATATTTTGTACATATTATATTTAAGCGTGCTAGTGACTGAATGCTTGCTTTTAATTTTTATTCTTTCGCATTAAAGGAAGCTTTCAAGAGACGGTGGTCAGTTCAGCATTCAATACTTCTCGTATCTTTAACATCAAAAAGGACTTGGCGATCACGGGAACGGACAATGACGAAATCGATCACATGCAAGGTTTTAGATCTGGGGTGCATCCACATACACTTTCGTTTGCTTCTGTGTTCGAAAAGAGAATTACCTTATTATATAATAATAAAGTGTCGCTGGCGGCACTTGAGTTTGAACACAGATCGCCAGAGAGCAAACACACGAGATCTCTTTATTGAATTAAGTGGATCACGCGACCATAGAGGAAACGCGTAATTAGAAAGTAACGTGACGGCTAAACGATCGTCATTTCTATTCTATCCTCTATTAATATACGGTTCAATATTCTCTATACTATTCACTATATCTACACTATTTCTCTATATTGATCACTATAGAGATTACTGATCGGTGGTTACTTTTCCAGCGGCTATTATTGTGCAAGTACTATTAGCGAGAGGCGTCTGAGACCAGTATTGTTCGACGGCGTTGCTATGGTTGTATCTGGGATTACAAAGTCTCTTCTACAACGAACATTACGAAAGTGACAATGCGTATTTGTTGACATTAAATAAATGGCAACGAATGTTAATTGACATAAAAAATAACTATAACTAGATCAAACTCATTGCATAAACAGATAACATGCAACCCATTATTGTTCCATTTGCCAATTCCATGTCATCTCGGAGCCCTCCATGTCATATTGTCACCCTCAACTCTGTTCCAGAAAGATAAATTCGTGCGGAATTCTACCGCTGTGATGAACATCCAACAGCCGCGGTAAGCTGACCAGATTATGCTGTGAGAAGCAACGTTTAAGATCCCTTTCCCTGTCCCATTGACATGAACAAAATTGGCACAATTTCCATATAATTTATGTCCAGAAATGAAGCAAATAATTAAGATCACAAGTAAAAAAAATTAAAAAAAAAAATTAAGATATGAAACTTGTATAAAAGAGAATTGCTGCCCAAATACTCAATTATATATATATATATATATATATATATATATATATATATATATATATATGAGAAAGAAAGACAGGCAGACAGAAAATGATACTGCATAAATAAAATAGTGCCTGGTTTAAAAATGTAATAATGTCTGGCTTTTCTTCAGGTTTTGGGAAAATAAAAAATAGTTATCATTTACTCGGCGATAAATAGAGAGAGCCATATATATATATATATATATATATATATATATATATATATATATATATATATATATAGATAGATAAATAGATAGATAGATACACACACACTCATATATATATATATATATATATATATATATATAGATAAATAGATAGATAGATACACACACACTCATATATATATATATATATATATATATATATATATATATATATATATATATATAAATAGATAGATAGATACACACACACTCATATATATATATATATATATAGAGAGAGAGAGAGAGAGATATATAAATATAGATAGATACATATAGATAGATACATATACAGATATATATAAATATATAGTTAGATAGATACATATGTATATATAGATACATGAGTATATATATAGATACATATATATATATAGATAGATATAGATACATCTCAGCGATAAATAGTGAGAGCCATATATATATATATACATATATATATATATACATATATATATATACATAAATATATATATATATATACATATACACACACACATATATAGATATATATAAATATATAGAGAGATACATATAAATATATATATATACATATAAATATATATAGATACATATATATATATATATATATATATATATATATATATATATATATATAATCGATACATATATAGAGAGAAATACATATATAGCGAGATAACATATATATAGAGAGAAATACATATATAGAGAGAGATTAATATATATGGATACACACACACACATATATATATATAGAGAGAGAGAGAGAAAGAAAATGCTGCGGTATCTTATTTAGTTGTACTTTAAGCTTAAAATGATTCATTTGTAAAATAATTCTTGTTGCAGTTGTATGAGCTTAGAGAAGCAGGGCTTATTTTCCTTTTTTTATTTACAGCAAATCAGTTAATGTTATGCCAATATGAGTTGGTGTCTCTGATGCAATTTTCACTTCCTCTTCGATTATAATTTTGACCTATTTTCCTTTACACCAAATACAATAATTGGATTACAATTTTATCATGCATCACATAGTTTCTTCATTTCTTTTGTTTTATCTTGATAAACTATGCTTACTTTTCTTAAGTTTTCCCTTTCTGAATGAAGTTTGATAATTAATTATTGGCGGGTACGATGGGTAATGTCGATATTTATGTCGCATAAATATATGTTAAGTATAATAATATAAGATATGTTAATTCTGCGCATGTGCGTAGTTGTTTTACATTTTGTCGACAGCACACTATAGTAGGCTGCGTTGGGCACCGTAAATTAACTTACAGTCAGTAATCGAACTAGAAAGGAAGTAACTGGAAAGGAAAATAATGATATAATCAAGAACCTGATCTTCTGCACAACGTTAGACAAATGATTATGAAGGAAAGTTCAATCATATTAGAACAATCTATAAGATTACTAGCCATATTATAATTTGATATTTCCAGATTTGAAAATAAAATTCGTTTCCATGTTTACAATTTAACTTCTACAATGTGCGATGGATAATGTGCCGCCATATTATATTTTTGTGCATGCTTTTTGGTTGATTTTGTTTTTGCCGACTTCACAGTATAGCAGGGTCAGTTGGGCGCCGTCTGTGAGGAAAAGAGCACCATGACGCAATTCACTCTGCCAGAAATTTGAAACAGTCATACTGTACTCCCTGGCATTCACGCTGGTAGCTCCAATATGAACATTTTCAGAGTGTTTGGGTGTGAATCTGAGGACAGTGCACAGTATTCGGAAATTAGCTGGATGGCAGTAAAATTGATTACTACAGTACGGCGGCTCGGGAAACTCACTCTGATCAGTTTGATAAGAAAAGGATCTCCCAAATTTATTGATGATATCCAGGCCATGATTGACAACGATTCTTCCAAGTCAATTAGGTCCATGTCTGTTGACACAGGAGTGCCTGAGTTTTTAGTCATGTAGGTAGTGTACGAAGACCTTCGGCAATTCTTATAAGGATGAGAAAGGGTCAAGCCCTTAGGGACAAGAGCAAAGACCGCGCTACGAAGCCTTTGAACAAACTCAGACATCCCCCTACATTCGAACGTACATTTGTTTTTCTCAGACGAGAATAATTTCTACCAGGATAAGATAACACACAGAACAACTGTTCGCTTGCTGTGTCCTAAAATATGTCCCGATAGTGACGAAAACCAAATATCCAGTCAACATCATGGTTTCTGGATTGATCACTAATGATAGCAACGTTATCCCTGTATTTATATTCCCACAGTGCTTCAGACTCAACAGAGAGGCCTACATCAAGCGCTTTGAGGAGGTATTGCTACACTTACTCAGGAGTTTCGCTGCTCTAAGATCCTATGTCGACAAGACACATGGCTGTCAGACAATTTCTGCGACCACATTTCCCCTTACATATATCCACCTAACTCCCCAGACAGAAACTACCTTGATTATTATGCATGGATCGCATTTTAGCGAAAGACCAACAAAGCTCTTTGTGACACCAAAAATGAACTTAAGAAAAGGAATATGGCAACATTCACCAATTTAAGCAAGGGGACTAACATAAGAGTTGCAGAAGATTCCGAAGCTGTGATGAGGTCATGGTAGAAGACAATGGCGATGTTATTGAATAAATTTACTCTTTACTATTTCAATATATATTTTTGTGTCATTTTGGTAAATATGTCGGTTAAAATGAGATGTCAGTTATGTTATTTCATTTTTGCGTCATTTAGTCGACAATGTACCCATCACACCCTGCATATGCTTAATTACGACAACTGTCAATATACGTATAAGATTCGTTGTACCAGAATATATTTATAAATCAATGAATGATTTCCCTGCAATGTAGAATCTAAGGAGTGCTGACCTGCTATGTGATATCAGTCCTCTTGTATTGCTTATTATTTAGGATAATCTCATAGCAGATAAAGTGAAACCTGGATGCAGGATGTGGATCTTTAGAAAGACGTTGAGTATGACACGCAAGGACAGAGTAGGAAGGGAGTGAGTCTGAATAAAATGCGGAAAGAAAAAGGGCATTTATACCCAGAATCAGAAAGAGAGAACTGAAATTACTTGAACACATTATGAGGAAGGAGGGTTAGGATAATATAACAATCATATTACACACCGAAAGTAATAAGAGAACAAGGAAATAGCATCTGTTAATGAATGGGGGAAAGGCAACGCGGTAAATGTTGTTAAAAGATACAAAGGAAGGTAAATAGTGCAGAGCCATGATTACAACATTTTGGTATATAATTCATATGTGTAAAGGTACTCCCATGCCTAGCTTAGTACAAAATTGTAAAGTGTTTCACTCAGATAAATTAGGGATCATTAAATTACGCCACAGTAAATTATTACAATGGTAAGGTAAGCTTCATATATTTGGGAAAAATATTGGAAATATACAGAATTTATAATGTGAGCCTGCATACGAATAGAAAATGAATTCACTAAATATACAAAATAGAAATCAGTGTAAAGATGTTCCTTTTAACCGTTTTTATATGCCCTGTCCTTTCAGGACGTAGGCGATCATGACTCTCTCTATCCCTTGCAGCTCTCAACAAGTTCCTCCCCTCTGCCACCTCCCCCAGACCACGTTCTGTCACCAACTTGCTTAAGGCCGCTAGGTATGTCATGCGTTGTTCTTCCCTTGTCTCTTTTTCCGTCTATTCGACCCGAGAGTATAAGATTCTCCAGGCCCCCCTTCCTCATTATGTGTCCCAGAAACTTCAGCTGCCTCTTCTTGATGTTAAGTATAAGCCTCCTCCTTGTTTGCATCATCTCTAAGACCTTATCGTTGCTCACATGCAACATCCATGGAATCCTTAGCATCCTTCTGTAGAAGCACATCTCCATCGCCTCGAGTCTCTTCTTCATGTTTGAGGAAATCGTCCAATATTCCCTCCCGTAAAGAAGGACAGATCTTACGTAACGGCTCAGTATTCTTTTCTTTGTTAACAAAGAAATCCTCCTGTCTCGCAATACTCTTCCAAGCTTTTGGAATGTGTCCTTGGGCATCCCAATATGGCTACGAATCTCAATATGGCACTTTTCCGTCTTCTGTCAAGACTCTTCCCAGGTAATTAAACTTCCGCGTCTGCTTGATTCTAGTGTCCCCGACCTGCAAATCCAATTTCGGGTTCATCCTTTTAAGATGTCCATGCATTCTGTCTTGTTTTAGTTCATGCTTAGTCTCTTCTTCTCACTCTCCGTCGTTACCTTCTGTAGGGGATTTTGTAATGTATTTCCGTGTTTGCTACAACCCATAAAGTGAGACGATTCTGTAAGAATTACATGTCCTATGAGGATCCATTAATAGTAATCTTACCAAAATTAGCCATGCAGATGGCACAGTGATTATAGAACAAAGTCCTACAGGAGTTGGTAAAAGAAGGTGAGAATAAAGGATTAAACGGATGAAAACGTTGTCTGCAAAAGAACCATTTATAAGCTTTGGTACTTTGACTAAATTTTCAGCAAGCCCAATATTGATGTTAGTGGGACCTAAACGAAATTGAAAAGAACACAAAAACGATTTAATTTTCTAAAAGAAGTGACAGTAATCTGCTTTCATAGTACATTCAATTTGTCTACAAATTCTATAATTGCACGGAAATATATTTCATATCTGCTTAATAGATCCAGGTATATAAAAACAGTAAGCAAATTACGTACTAATTGTTCTGTAAAAAAACAAACTTTCAGCCAAATTAGTCACAGTAAAAATCGTATATGACAAGATTTCGACATTTGTCAAACCAAACGAAAATAGAGATAACCCAGGAATCTCGTTTTATGTTAAACGAATTAACTCCTTTATTCACGTGTTTTGCCACGATATTATTTAATCGGAAACAAATTCCTATAATTTAATATATAATGTTTTCTCCAGTGGAAACATTTTACAAGTTTGAATAAAAAATAAAATAGTAAATACGCTAACTGCACAATGCTTTGTTAACATATCTTGGAAGAAAAAAACAAAAATAAACGCAAATTTCACTAAACATAATATCGAAAATAAGGAAAGGAACATCAACCTTCAACAATCAGTCGAAAACGTATGAACTCTTCCTGTAGGAAAATAGCTAAAGTTACCGTGCCGGACCAAACATACTAGTATGTTTGGTCCGGCATGGTTATTATAGTTCAGAACACATCGGACAATGTAGCCAGGGAAACAATTTTTTACTACGTTACATTGAAATCGAGAATAGAAAACGAATAAATGAAAATAAATAAAATTAAAAAAAACAAAAACAAGTAAAATAAATTAATCCAAACAAATAAATACGTAAATCAACTAAGGAAATATTAAACAAATTAACAAGCCACGTTCACCTTGATAACCGATATATATATATGTGTGTGTGTGTGTGTGTGTTTGTGTGTGAATAAAGTTGACCAAAAACAACGCATGTAGTCAGACCACTGGGTTTAGCATCAAACAGACTCTCGCCTATGTGAGTTGACAATATCTACTTGTATATATATATATATATATATATATATATATATATATATATGTATGTGTGTGTGTGTGTGTCATTGATTTGTTCATTAATGTTTAAACCTGGCGGCAACAGTTTCATGCTTAGACGCAGGCACAATGATTACTTTCAAGCGTGAAATACTATGTCGCCAAATTCAGTCAAATCCAGAGAGCCCAACGGCGAAAAGACTGTGTTAACAACAATAGAGATAAGATCAACAGTCCAAATATAAATCTTGGAAAATAACACACACACACACAAACACACACAGACACACAGACACACACACACATATATATATATATATATATATATATATATATATATATATATATATATATATATATTACTGCAATCTTTAATATAATAGACATTTCGTATTTGTAATAAACAACATATTTTTTTATTTATTAAACAATGTATATTAGCAACGAAAACGTTTTCTCTGAGTATGATCGAAACTGCAGCAAAAAAACATCGTTTGATACGAAGTACTTTAATGCTCGCAGATCGTTACAGTAACCAAGCATTTATTTTCCCTTTTATTTTTTTAAAGAAAACAAGCAGATACACATATACCGCCATATATATATATATATATATATATATATATATATATATATATGGTGTATTGATGGCCCAGAGTGATGTTTTAATCATTTCACCTCAAGCAAACCCATAAAAGCCATTGAGTCGCATTTTATATTTTGATGCTGCGTGTTTTTGGGAAAGCAAGAAGCTGGAAGAGTGTTTCCCATGTGTGAATTCTGAGGGAAGAAGCTATTAGCAGTTACAGTTACTTGCAATTTCTGTAATCATAAGCAGTGTGAATATAGCCATCAAGCCTGTAAATCTAAATGCTGTAAAATGAGTAAAAAAAATGTAATCATTTGTGGGTGGAAAAATTGGCAAATTGTGGGATGATAAAGTCGAAAGTTAATAAATATGGCGTAAAAAATTGTGAGGAAGGTGTAGCAATGTCAATAAATACAAATTGGGCCAAAATCTCCCACCAAACAGATTTTTTCTTTCTTTTGGGTTTCAGATATTGACATTAACGAGATTTCCCTTCTCTTTATTTTTCTCCGTGTTGCGACGAGTCTCAAGTCCCTTTTCTTCTTTTTATTCGTGCGTGATCATCCAATGTGTGTTAATTAGTCCTCCTTGGGTGTTTTCACCGGAGTCTCCAGCCTTTCGCTCAGTGTTTGTACTCATTATTACTCTGCCTTTGTTTTCTACAGAAATGGATCTGTGGAGATTATTCATTTCGGTAGGTCTAGTTTTTTTCTTTTTCTTTTTTATCGCTGGCGGTCTACTATTTCGTCGTTCTTCCTATTCATTGTTTTTTATCTTCGTTAGTGGTCTTTTTTTCTTTTAGGGAGCTTAATTTTGGGTGGGTTCTTTAGCACTCATTCTCTTTCTCTCGCTCTCTCGCTGTACACACACACACATTTATATATATATATATATATATATATATATATATATATATATATATATATAGTGGTATTACAATGGTAGCTTAGATATCGCGCTAGGCTTAAGGTATAGGGCACCCAGTTACGCTCGAACTCACTACTCATTCATAATTGTTCTAGCGTGATAAGCTTTCTATTACACCGCCTCGAGGTGTGTGTGTGTGTCATTGTGTATGTATGTCTGCGTATGCGTGTGTGAGCATATATATATATATATATATATATATATATATATATGGTCATATACGCATACAAACACATACATAAACAATCACACACACACACAGACACATATATATATATATTAGTACACACTAAAATCCAAAATGTCCTCATATGGGGGATAGATCTATTTCAACCGAGGAAAAATTCGTTAGTTTTATTCAACCCCACTATATTGACTATTTCTATATTGACTATCTATATACCGGGGTTGAATAAGACAGACGAAGTTTTCGTCGGTTGAAATATGTCTATCCCCCATATCAGGTAACTTTGGATTTTAGTGTCTACCAGTATTTACTCTCTATACATTCTGCCCTCTTTGTGGATCCATTTTAATAAATTATTATTTTAATAATCTTGGTTCCTGGTGATTTTAGATTGTCAATTTTTGATTATTAAATAGATTTTTCACGTAACAATATCATCTAACGTAATGAAACTAATGCAGATTTTTTAAAGATTTGAAACTTTATAAATCATAATTAAAATAAAAAGTTCTTGTAAAAAATCATTATTCATCGAAAAACATTTCTTAAGACAATATTATCCTTTATAAGTCTTACTTAATAAGCTATTAAATACTTTTCTATCAAATAGTTTTCTAAATTAAATAATCTTATAGTTTTATTGCACTTTTTACGATTTGGAACAGATTTTCGGGAAATGAGTAGCAGCTTGCAAAAATGTGATTTACATTCATCTGTTAAAATTTAATATCTCAAAATTTCAGAAAATTTAATAAGCTCGAGGGTGGATAATATATGTAAAAAAATATTTTTTTAACAAGGATTTCTAAAAAAGAAAGTTGAAAAATAATTTCCTTCATTCGGGAATAAGGCCTGAAATTTTCAATAATATCCTACTGTTATTTGATTTTTGTAAGAATTTCCAAATCAATGTGTTTTTCATCGGAAAAAAGGTATCAAAAAAGTAATGGTAAATATTATGTAGACCACTGAGGCAAAAGAAAAATACAAGATAGTTAATCAAAATTCGAACGTGCTAAAATGGTTAAAAAATTTAATAAAATAACATCACGTTGATCCTTTCTCTTAATAATAATAAACATTTTGACGATAAACATTTTATTTGGGATTCTTTTTTATCATGTAGTGCTGTATCTTTCAGCCAATTAGTGGAGGCCCCTACCAATCATAAGTCATCCGAGTTTATATTAAAAATATGTAATCAGTGGCTGCTCTTATCCGAGTATGCTTGACTAATACCACGACCAGCTTATAACCGTCTCAGGTACATTTGTCCAGCACCCACAGAGGCCAGAGGACTGTATAAAAAGACGAGTACGCTCAGATCCTGGTTTACGATGACTTCCGCCTACACAATTTAACTCAAAAGAATAGGGTCAAACCGTGATATGGTTTTCGGCCAATAACATCAAAAAGTTAGGTTCATGAGAAATCACTTCGGGTGATGTTCGAACTCTGGTCTAATGGTAGGAAAACAAACGTTATAACCACTCGACCACTAAGCTGTTACGTAAATCCTGGATAATTTTCCTATGTTAATCTAAATTCTGAAAATATATGAAAAATATAGCATTTTATGTTTTAAAAATAACTCGATGATATTTGTCACAAATCCGTATAACACATTACTTGATATAAACTTACATGATATCTTTTTTGGATTAGAGATATCAATTCATGTTGAGAAAAACATACTCGTCTGGATTAGATAATAAATATCTATCATTTCCTGATACACTGGCAATATCAATTTCCGTTGAATTTCTTTGGAAACTACATCGGTGCCGGCCTTTATGCTCAGTCGAGTCATTTTCAATTTAACTCATTCTCTGTTCATTGTCCGTTTTACTTTTATTATTTTTGCTACATCAACCAATTTCTCTAATCTTCATTGAATGACATGTTATTGTATGCTTCCACCATTTTTTTCTAATCCGTATTCATTTTTTTTTTTGCAACATTTGAGACATTTTATATATTTTACCATTAAATGAAAAAGTGTTGATAAACGAATGAAAAATACCTTCTTCCAGTGAGAGCCTGTCATACCAAGGCCATAACCTATCTGTTCAGTCACGGAGAGAGATCAGTAGTCATATATCAACGTTATTCTTTATTCGAAATTTTACTCGGTATTTTTAGTTTTCTATAGTAGTATAAATATTCGTAGTAATAGAATTATCATGCCAAAGTTATTGAGATATATATTTTTTATGTACATTAAATACATTCGGCATGTTAATATCCTCATCTTTGTTTCTTTAATCACTATCATTCACGGGGCAATAACCTGATGGAGTAAAACTACGGTTCGTGGATTTGACACGAGGTTGACAAGTACAGATAAAATGCTAACGCTAATAATAATATTATGCGTTTTCCTATAAGGAAACATTTGGCATTTTTGACCGGGCAGCCAATAATACTTTCGTTTGAAATTTATATATATATATATATGTATAGCTAGCCACTCATATTCGAGGACACCTGTCTACTAGGGCGGCTAGCCAATCCCTATTGCAGACGCTTGCTCAGGCACATTTGTGATTATTCAACACCCACGGAGCCCACCTATGGTTTATACTGCAAATATGCTGAGCAGACCTTAGTTACAGTTTCTGGGAGAGAGCGTGTTATCTAGCGTGATCAACAATTTGAACAAGGCCAGCGCACTTAAGCCTTCAGCCACAATGACATTTGACTTCGTGCTAACACAGCTATCTACGGCATCCAAGTATTTCGTCTACACAATTTAACTCACAGGGAATGCGTCAACCCGTGGTAAGGTTTCAGGCACTTTCACATGTTGTCGCACGCTGGGCTCGACCCCTCCACTCCGATAGCATCAGGAAATCTCCTTCCTGACAAATCGACGATAGTGAGATTCGAACCAAGGTCTCATTGTCAGTATGCGAACGTTCTAACCATTCGGCCACGCGCCCATGAAATTTATACCATCTCTAAATGAAAAATAATTTTTCGGGAAAATAGATTTGTCAGTTGCAGTAGCTGTTATAGCTCTTTTCAGTAATGATGGCGGTTCCTTCTTAAACGTTTATTTAAAGTCTTTCGAAATATTAACATCATAATTATGTCATTATTTTCTCTTCGAGTTACAGGTGCTATCCATTTTAGTTGTTGCTGCTGTTGGTAATCCTCTTGTGATATAATGTCTGTTATTTGGCACTATTCTTTGTTTAGGATTTTGTGGCGCCAGTAGAAGTAGAAGTATGGTCATTACCAAGACACACATGCTTCACTTGAACAAAGCATTTTAGAACCATTGATCTTAGGAAGCAGTTGTATACAGCCGACTGTGTAGATATTTCTGAGCGCGTTTGCTCGATCTGACGAGATGATGTAAGACAGTGATTCGTATTTTCAGGTTGATTGTTTTGGTTTAGCTGTAAATTTCGGCAATGGGCTAGACTACATCTGCTGCTACCTATTCTATGATCAATTTCCTTCTCTCCTATACTTAATATGTGATAACAGATCGATACACTGAAGTATATGAAGGGTTTAATGTTTACTAATTTCACATATTGTTTTTTATTCTGGATATGTGACATGGCTAGTTTCATTTTGTAGTCCTGTTTCGTAGAACACTTGGTAGATTTTCGGTTCGACATGGTTTATTGAATACCTATGTAATCAGCATATTTCCCCTAATCAGCACTACATTGGCCGCGTGAGGGAGAGTAGGATCGTTTTCTTCTATTGGTAGACTCGTTCTGGGTGTTGTACGGTATGCTTAAATAGTCAATACCAACCTCAGCACATTTGTGTTTAAAAGTTGGCCGGGCGTAGTCTCGGAAGAGATTAAATCGACTGGAGTTCTCATTTCATACATGTCATGCTCCTGATGAGCCTTCAAATGTTCCCATCTTGAGGTCCTTGCGAGGAATTTGAGATTGTGTAAATCGATACGCTCCCTCTATTACATCGATAGATTCATTGAGTTCGGAGCTTGGAAGGCCGTTTAAAATTTAAAAATGAGAAGACGGCCTCTTTATTAATGCTGTCCTATGTTGCTTTGACGTCAACAAAGCAGTTATACAGTTTCCTACTGGAGAGGTAAGCACTTGAACTTGATTGATGGCATGATTTCACCGCATCCATTACGAGAATCATAATCAAACTGGATCGTGAGGAGTTGATTTCCATAGAACAATGACAGCCGAACTGATACAGACTCAGAAGAATTAGGGTGAGCGTTATCTTAACGCCACTAAATAAAAGTAAATTACATCTAGACATGTCCAGCGGAAAGAAAATAAATCTACCCTTGTAGATTAAATAAATGGTTCAGTTCCAGATTCCTTGACGGTTACAGGGAACGTGCGAAACCTGATGAAGCGCAGAAGCCGCAACCGTCGAAACGTTGTTATAACAAAAACAAACTTGCAGACATTTGTCCGGATATATATCACGGAAATTAATCCCAATCCTAGAAATTCAACCAAAAATGAACCATTTTTGTTCTTCATCTTGACCAAACGGTCATTTTCAGCATAATTCATTCCTTATTCTTTTTGCTATCAATATTTTACCTGACCCCCCCCCCGACTTGTTGTCGTCTATCTTTACAAGAGCTAGAAATCAGGCCGCAAATGAAGTAACGCTGCCATATATGATATAACCTATCTACATTTCGATTTCCTCTCTCGATAGCTTCCAGATGAGTCGCCGCATGTCTGTGCGAGACGAATGATTTCCCATCTGTTGTAACCTAGGGAATGTTCCTGAATAGAATAATCGCAGGAAAGTTGGTAATTAACGATAATACTTAGGACAAGAACAACAGATTATATATTGTTTGTGTCGTAAGTGTTATCGTTCATTACCAGATCAGCGGCGCGTAGAAGTAGTCAACTGCTAGTAGTGAGTCAAGTGAATTCCACAATGAATCTTCAACTGCATGATATCTACCCACAGCCCCACGCTGTCAGACGTGGCACAAGGCCGAATTAAATGTGGGGTTTCCGAGCCAGTAGGCACGTAGACCACGCATAAAACGAGGTCGTGTAGCTGTTTCCCGAGACGAGACTTTGACCTTCGACATTGCCTCGTCTGGGGATCTTCTGTGCCCGGAGGCAGAAATTTGACCAGTACAGCTGGGGACGAATCTCCAACTGCAGGATATCTACCAACCTCCCCACGCGATCTGATGTGGAACAAGGCCGAATTTAATGTGGGGTATGGGCCAAAAATTCCACGTAGACCCCGTATAAAACGGGGTCGGGTAACTGTTTCCTGAGACGAGACTCTGCCATTCGACATAGTCTCGTCTGGGGAGATATGTTCCGTTTCATCTACTTCCTCAGACGCATCACTGCCTGGTTGGATCGACTCCCAAGAGGTTGCTTCAATTATCACTACAGTCGTAAACTGTTTATGGTGAACTGTTTTCTTCTACACATCTCCGTAGTATGTGCTTCTTTCTCTGTAACCTTGTACGTTGTCGTGGCTACCAGGCTTGCACATGGTGAAATCCATTATAAATAATATAAGAGAAAATAAAAAATCGTATCTTATAACAATCAAGATGAGAAAAATAGTTATGAACAATTAAAAGCATATGAACAGTTATTTATCTCAAAATGAAATATAAAATTATTGTATAGGGGACGAACCTATTATGATCACCAAATATCGAAGGGTTTCTTTATTTAGCGGCATATCTTCAAAAATGGTATTTTTTCAAAAAATTCTTCAAAAACAGGTATTTTTTCAAAAAATTATTGCTGTTATTTTTTACTATGAAAATACATTTTTATACATTCATAATGTTTGACACAAGATTTCGAGTTAACTATTTACCCATAGTTGTGACCGTAACAGGTTCGACGACCCTAGATTGGAATGGATCTAGGAACAACACCAATTAAGAGGTCGTTGGAAGCTCCTCAAAATCTCCCGAGAAGTGGCCTTGCTGCCGGATATAGTTTATTGTCATTCCCAGAAAGGACGAAATGTCGAAACCTCTGCCATGAAATATAAAACACTTCAAAAATACACTTTATTAAACATACTTATCTTCTGGTCGTGAGTTCGATTTCTGGAGTCCATAGTGGAACACTGGTTCAGCAGGAAAGAACTGCATTCAAAACTGATAGTGTGCTTATAATAACATCTAAAACAATAAGGATAATATCAATTTTTTGAAATAATTAAAGTATTTAAACAGTGAAATAAGAAAAAAATAGTTAACATTATTGTGAATCAAACGTTGCTTAAAAAAATCTGATAATTATATCTAGGGATTTGGTAATTAAACGTTCTTTATAAATCCTATAGAAATCTTATGATATGTAGTAATCACAATATCCAGTCGCTAAAACGAAAGAAAAAAAGATTTCAAAAGATTGCAATCTATAGAAAATCTAGCAATCTTTAACATTCGTGCCAGCAAAAAGGAGTCTTTCTTTCCTTGTACTACCTTCAAACGCGATCTTTTTTATTTTCAATAAAGATTCATTATTTAGCATTTTATAAAGAAAATAAATGTGAAAATAAATCTTTTTATTCAAAATTAGGTGGTTCTCAATTTTAGGGGTAGCATTTTTGGAATGCTGTAAATAAAAAAAAATACTCTTGTAAATAAATAAAATTGTTTAATATTATTGTAAATTCTCACAGATATTGTATTCATACACTTTCATATAGTTAGGTTTTATTAAAATTGTGTTTTATTAAAATTCTAACTGTCGCTTTTAAACAACAAATATTGTCGATGTTGAGAAGGTAGTTAAAATAGTAGCGGTGTCAACGGAAAAACCGTCTTTTTGACACACTGGACCATTGCATAAACGAAGGTTAAAGATTTTCGGAAATGTGAGAATATAAATATATCTATAAAGGAAACCAATTGATATGAAATTTTTCTGTTTTTTATTGTTAATAAGTTTATCACAGAGCCCTTTGACTGTAAAGATTTAAATCAGTAGATTAACCTCTTTGTAACGGATCTGTCTATAATTGTACTCGTTGTTATAGGAAAAAATAGGAGTATTAAGTATTTATTCCTGGAGAATACGATTAATATTTTTCCAGATTCGACGGCGAAATAAGCAATCCTATTAGAGATAAAATATATATTTGATCGAATCTTCTTTGCGTCGATAAACCAAGTAACAAGTATGTAAAATATATTGGTGCAAGTTTCTTTAACTTGACAGAAAATATAATCTGTATCTCTTTATATAAATCCCCAAATCACAAATCGTCTGAAAGATTAGTCGAATCACTGAATTGTACTAAAACTGATCGCTTCACAATCTCAGAGTAAAATAAGAAATAAATTATGTAAATACATACACATATCTATCTATCTATCTATCTATCTATCTAAACACACACATATATATATATATATGCACATTTCATTAAAAACGACTGACAAGGTGCTTTTATTTAGTTTTTTTATATAATTTCTCGTGCGATCTAATAAAGTTTTTCTTTTCAAATGATAAATTATATAAAAACTGTCCGAATATTATTTTTATCCGAGCGCTTTCGGCTATACATTTAGCCATTTTCAAGGATTATATTTCAACTAGTATAATTAGAAATAGTTTGTTTTATGTATGTTTTATAAAATGATTCATTATTTGAACATGGACATATCTTGACCGTGTTTTGTAACAAATAAATAAATAAATATAAATATATATATATATATATATATATATATATATATATATATATATATATATATATATATATATATATATAAGCTCAACCACTAATATTCCATGGTTATAATTTTTTACATTAGAATCGTAATCACGATCCAATTCATCAGACCTACAAATTCAAAAAGAAATCGGAAATATAACTCCGGGTATAAAAAACAGAAATTTAGTGACAGTGTATGTGCGGGAGTGGGAGACAAGTCTGAAAGTGAGATGTATGAAAGCTCTAGAGAGGGGTGTAATAGAAGAAAGAAGAACAGGGAAGGCCTAATGGTGAAGATGGGGATTAAAATTAAAAAGTGGGAAGTTTTAAATAGAGGAGTTAAATAACGGATTAAATGAGTGAGATTCAGATAAATATGAATTATTTTTCGATGCATAATTCGCTACCGAATCGCTGACCTACATTAAAACATTATATATATATATATATATATATATATATATATATATATATATATATATATATTTATATATAATGTAGAGAGAGAGATAGATTACGATGTATAAATTGTCGACGCAAAAATATATATATGTTTTTAGTGTATACTCGTATTTGAACAAATGCTACATTTATTAATTATAATATGTATTTATTTTCTATTGCTTGGACTGCGTACTTATTAATTTTCATCTACCGGCCTGAACATTTCAGACATCTTATAAGAGAAAAATATGGGCTCTCCAGAAAAACTCTGACCTGCGCCCATCTCGGGGAGTCCGTCATTAGATCTGATATGCTTTGATCTCTCGACTACGGGGTGCGTTTTTCACCAAGCAAAGTTAAAAAGTGCCTACAAACACAACTTTTTCTCTGAATATTGAAATAGGCACCATTGCTCAATTTCGTATCCTAATGAAAACAAACCAATTTCTCAAGTATTCTTTATTAACCCGACAGATTTTGATTACTTAATCGTTATTTTTTAGTGAATACTCGTATTCGAGTAGAGCTCTACTTTTATTTATATAACATTATATATATTTATCCAGTATCGTATACTTGAAAGGAATTTTATACTTCTCCTACTACGAATATTTATACTATTATCCAAAAATAAACATGTCGAGAAAAAAATTGATAAAAAATTACGTAGATATACGACTAGTGATCTATCTCTGTGACTCAACAGTTAACTCCCGTGTTGGGTATGGCGATAAACTACATCCGCGTCCAGGGTAAGACAATAAACTACGTCCAACAGCAAGGCCTGTGATCAGGAGGTTTTGAGGAGCGTGGAACCACCTCTTAATTGCTGATGTTCCCAGGTCCACCCTGACTCGGCGTGGTAGCACCTGTTAGGGTCCCAGCTATCGGCAAATAGTTAACCCCGAAACTGAGGTAAAAAGCATTATAAAAGTGTCAAAGTAGGTTTTAATACCAGAATACTTTGTTAAAAAAAACTATTACCAGAAATAATTTTTTAAGAAAAAAGTATTACCAGCAAGACATTTTTGAGGAAAGATATATTACCAGAAATATATTTTTGACAAAACAAAATAATACCAGAAAGAAAAGCTATCGGCATTAAATAACTGATTGAGGTTGATATGCCGTAAAGCACAACAAACTAAATCAAATCAACAGTTAACTCCTGGCCTTGCTAAAACAGGCTCTCAGTGGAACAATATATTATTCATTTGTTTTTCAGATCTTCTTATTTAATGGTCCTAATATATAAAATGTCTGAAATGTTGCTAAATATATGAAGAACTAAAAAGAAAAAAAACATAGAGAAATGAGTTGATGCAGCAAAGAAAAGAAAATGAAAATGGCCAATGAACAGAGAATGAGACACATTGGTGAAGGCTCGTGCTTTATTTACTGCGCATAAAGGCCCACATCGGATAATGCCAGTGTATGAAAAAGTGATAGATATATATGACGTGGTCCAGACAATCATGTTGTTTTTATGAAGACTTGATATCTCTAATCAAAACAAGACAGTTTATAGTAAGTATTGTGTTATACAGGGTGTTCCAAAAGTGGCTTAAGTATTTAGCATGTCATGTTTTTACATTCTGTTTTCAGAATTTAGATTAGCATAGAACAAATTTTCCCGGAAGAAATTCATAACTGAACAAGGAACGAAAATCTTGGAATTTTATTTGGGATTTTTTTAAATCATTTCACCCCAAGCAAGGCGGGAGTGCCACTAGAACGCAAGGGGCTACAGAGTGAGAGCGAGAGTAAAGAGGGGGTGTTTGAGGAAATAAAGAGAAGGACGTGGATCAAGATCAAGGCATCAGAAAATATCGATTGACATTACATTTTAATATTTGAAGATTATAGCTATAAGGGAATCAAGTAAGAGGAAGGGAGTTCCAATATCGGTAAGTGCGAGATAAGAAGCTGTTGGAGTATAAGTGACTGCTACATTTAACCTTTTCGACAGTGAAAAGGCGGGACCGAACTACCAACCTAGTAGCACGCTTAAATTCATGCAGTTTGCGTACTAGTGAAAGTAGTTCGTCAGAGCAGTTGTCATGAAGATATTTGTAGTACAGACAGATGGAAGCCACAGCACATCTGTGAGAGAGTGACTGTAGACGAGATGCCAAATAAGGACCTATATCATTTTATAACCGTCTCTGGATTTGTAGGCAGCCTCGAGATGAACAGCGGGGACACCAGACCATATATAGCAACAGTATTCAATGCAAGGACGAATAATCGATTTGTAGATTTGAAGTATGGACCCAGGCAGGAAAACCTTCTGGCGCGGCACAGAGAACCAAAATTCCTTGCGGTAGATGAAGCTATTGATTCAATATAGTGACCAAACATTTTCTTACCGGATAATTTATGATCTTCTGATCTGAAACATCTAGATCATTTTCTTTGTGAATACATTAAGAGAGGTGCTTACATCAATGAATGACTTTTCTTTATGAGTGAACAGCATGGCACAACCTGAAAATTGAACAAAATAAAAACTTAATATACAATCTTGATATGTTTCTATATATTCTGTGGAAATTTGAGTTTATTTCAACAAGAATTGCCCAAAGTATTGGCCTGCGAAATATTGGTGTTAAACCATATATATATATATATATATATATATATCGGTTTTGTAGTGCGTATTCAATTTATGTAACGTTTTTCGTTTGAATGATTTACGTTACATATATATATATATATATATATATATATATAGAGAGAGAGAGAGAGAGAGAGGTTCACTTTTCGGTGGTGTAATTTTTGGTGAGGTTTTCTCGCTAGATCAATTAAAATTCAGTAGTTGCTTTGGTACTCACTAGGTGTAATATTCTTGCAGCATTGAGCCTCGTTTTAATAAATCCTTGCACGCACGCGCACACACACACACACACACACACACATATATGTAGCTATTAATATAAGTATATATATTTATATATATATACATACCAATACTATATACATCTATATCTATTTATGTATGTATATATATATATATATATATATATATATATTGGCTCCTGAAAAATTAATTTTGGTTGAGCTCTGTGGGTTTGAGGTGTGACTTTGTAAACAGTGACTATTAAAGCTAATATAGCATGACTCTTTATCTAAATCTAAAAATAAACACGCTAAAAGTCACCTTCATCCCTGCCGTGCGCCGAAGGCTTAGTGGTAGAAGTTCCGACTGACGCCAATTCAGTCGGCTTTCGATCCTAGCTAGAGGCAACGGGAAGTCTAGCCACACTGATGAGCTGTGAAACAGCGGAACAGTCAGTCTGTGGGTGACAAAAAAAAATATATATATATACATATATTTATATATATGGAATAATTAGAAATAGAAACATTACTAATGAGCGGGGAAAAAGTAATCAAGACGGCAGTAAATTGCGATTAAATTTGTCTGGAAAGCATAGAGACGGAAGGGAGTTCCACAATCTACATTTCGAGAAGTGAGAGAAGTAAGAGGAAAGAAACTGTTAGAATAGAGCTTACGGTAACATCAAGCCAGCACAACTGTAAATTGATGAGATCTTGACGCCACTATAGTACCGCGCTTAAATTAAGAAAATTCTAAGTCGCATAGCGAATAATTACAGGTTTTGTCTTCCTATTTTCATTTTATCCTTTTTGGCTTCATTCATTCATATATATATATATATATATATATATATATATATATATATATATATATATATAATAAAGAAGTATAGTTTTAAGGTGTGCTATATTTACGGGCTAGAATACTCAATATCAGAGATAGAGCGTATGTAAATATAAATATAAAAGTGAACATTGAAGTCAACACTCAGACGCGACTGGCTATTTCATGCTAGACGCAATCGTCAGGCCGGGAATGTTGGATTTTTCGTCGACGATTGCATGTAGCATGAAACAGCCTATCGCCTCTGAGTGTTTACGTCAATGTTCACTTTTATATTTACATACGGTCTATCTCTGATATTGAGCACTTTATACCATAAATATAGCACACCTTAAATCTATATTTCTTCATATATATATATATATATATATATATATATATATATATATATATATATATATATATATATATAACAATACATCACATAATATTTCTGTAATATATTTTAGACGGTACTGTATTTTTCTGCATCAATGAATAGGTAAATCCTTGTTTTGGACAAGGAACATTTACGTTCCAAATGCAGGAAATGTTTCTGACTGAGGATAGTCGATTAACAATAGTCAATGAGATTTGTTTGCGCCCAATCGGCCAGTCTTGTCCCGTGTCCAATTAGTTAATATGTAGGTCACAGCACGCGTTATCCGTAGACAATAATTCGCCAATTTGTCTGGCAGAATGTGTGGTTCTGATCGATAATGAGTGTCCTTCAACGTTGGGCTTGTACCCAAACAACTAATTAGTATATCTTCATGCGGTATGTGTTCCTGTTGCGTAGAGGACACATCTCGGAGGCATTTCTCTCTCAGTGAACTTCTTCTGTAGTTCAATGTACGTAAACAGCCCCTTCAGAACGTGGGCGTTTGATCTCCACAGCTTCCTGTCTTCTAAGGCTCTCAGCAATAACTTCTCAAAAGAATCTTCTTGTTTTCTTTTTTTCCGTAGTTTAACCATCTATTTCAACACTTTTATACTGGGTAATGTTATTTGTCGTTCAGTATAAATTAAAACATGAAAACTAATAACTTACATGTAACATTACATACAGGCCGTAGCAAAAGTGACGGATTTTCTTTTATTTATTAACATTTTTTAAATAAAAATAAATTACGGTAAAGAAACTTAATAAGTGTAGTTAGTTTAGTTTAGATTTTCCTTCCACTTGTTCTGTTTGGCATCGCGGGGAGACACAGACGTCTGTCAGCAGCAAAGCGAGTGGTCTAGAGGAGAGATGCCTCGTGGGCTCTGATATCGTCTGTCACTGAGTCGCTCCACCGTCTTCTTGGTCTGCCTCTCGCTCTCCAGCTAGAGTAGCTGAGGGTATATGCTCGAAGGGCTGGTTGGTTGATAAGCATACGAATGAGCTGTACGAATCACTTGATCCTCTGTCGTTCGATGTATTGTATGATTGGTATTGCGCCTACCATATCTCTTATTGCCTCATTCTTGATCTTGTCTCACCTGGTCGTGTTCACTACTTTTCTGAGGCATTTCATCTCACAAATGTTCAGTTTCCTCTCAAGAGTTTATGTTAGGGGTCATGTCTGACACTTGTATGTCAGAGGTGGCAGGAAAATGGTGTTGATGATGTTTCCCAAAACTCAACTCCTCGTCCTTTTTGTGGGACGTGGAATCAGGTAATGCTGGCCAACGGGGCACTGGTGAAGCTGTGACTGGCTTAGCAGGCCGACAGTGGGTAAAAATTGCTCAATGAAACAAAAGGAGATTTATAAGTATAGTCACATCAATACAACATGATTTGTTATAGTTAAAAATCTATTTCTCATTTTTATGAAACTCCACTTGATGTCAAATACAACGCTGAACCTTTGACACATTTCTTGTTTAATTTCAGATAATATATGAATAATAGCTCGTTTTAAATACTTTCAGTTTGAGCATGTAAGCAAGATCTTTAAGTACACCCCACAAGAAAAAGTTTGTCGGCGTAAGTTTTGACGATCGTGTTTGGCCAACCAATTGTTCCTATCCAGCCTCAGATCGAAAAAACGGCGTAATTTTATCGCACACTGTATTATTTAACTATTGCCGGACAGTGTTTGTGCAGGTGTCCCCGTACCCACATCTAAAACTAAATACATTCTTCTGGAAAATGTCCGTTAGAGAAAGTTCTCTCTCTATTTTGGGGTCGGTGTTTATATATTTATCCATCACATGCGGTTTTATTTTCAGTGTAACCATCAGGCGATCAGATGTCGGCGCGGCGCAGCAATATTTTCCGTTGAAGTGCGGATCTGTCGTCAGGTTCTCATCTGTAAGAAGAACTCGGCAATTCACATGGAAAATTTTCTTTTATTAGACATATATTACAGATGCAATTTCAATCGATGTAAATCTGATACAGTAGAGCACAGGTGTTACGTGTCATTTAACTGGGTGTTTTTTTTATTGAAGTATTAACTGGATAAATATATAAGGGATAGAATGTGGAAAACAGTTGTTGCGTACAAAGCAAACATATTTTGGTAAATGAAATATTAATCCTGCAAATACTGGAAGAAAGCAAATATTAATGACACATTGGTAAAACAGTATCACCTTTCAATTAACCAGATCTGTTAATTCTATATTAATCGAATATAAGTTTCGGTTTAATTCATCAAGTGCTTTTTTGATTTGTTATAGGAACTTACCCATAATAATAATAATAATGGACTATTCCGGACATCATAAATACTGCGCCTCAAGAAGCGGCAGTCAGTCCGAGTCAGTCAGAGACAGTCGAGTCAGACGATTACTGTAAGACATTGGAATAGTGATACTTGGCGAGACAACATAGTTCACTCTAACCAGATCTGATAGACATTACTAATACTTCTACTTATTTGTACATATTTCTGTTTGTAATATATCTGTGTTATTCCATACCTGTGTTCGAGTTATTCTTCATTGGTGCTACCTTGGACCATCACCGTGGTCCAAGGAACTTGGACCATAACATGATTGCATTATCTACCCTATCTCCTTTGGTACTTCTACTCTAGATCTAGAGATTCTTAGAAAATCCTAAGAATAATCTATTACGTTATCGGTATCTCAGCTTCAGTTAATTTCCCGCTGCCGTAACGTAACTTAAAAGAAACAGAACAACAAGCAAATGACAATTTGGAAATAGAAATATCAAACTAGTAAAACATTTTAAATACCCCTTATGTTTTCTTAACAGGGGACCCAAGGTGCGACACTGATATCAAAAGTTCCATTGAGATCGCGAAAGACGCTCTCTAAAACCTAAGCAAAGTATTAAGAAACATAAATATTTCGTTAGGAACAAAGATAAAAGTACTGAATTGTAATAATTTACATTATTCGGACTATACGTTATCGCCATATTTATCACAACGTTTCGGCCGTTGTACGCTCCGGCCTTTTTCAGTTGGTTGGAATGTCGAATTGAAATTTTTATTTCGCTCAATGGCGTAGATTGTTCTAGTTCCACGTGCCATGTCTAATGGATATCAATTATCCGTTATCACCTGTTAATTCCACTCTCAAGCTTCTCCACCACCTTAACCAGTTATTGAACTCACACTTTTGGGTCCTGTCACTGGATATAACTAACGCCTTTATCCACTGTGCCATGTGATAAATATGGCGACAAAGATGTGGACAATAGTCCGAATAATGTAAACAGTGTACATAATACCACATCTCAGAAATACAGACAGATACTGAACTGTTGTATTATACCAGTCCTTGGGCACCTCAAGGCGGTGTAATGGTTAACGAACTGGTTTCGCTAGAACAATTACGACTAAGTAGTGAGTTTTGTCCTCACTGGGTGCCCCATACTTTTGGCCCTGTGCCACATCTAAACTACGCTTGGAAAATCACTATAATACCAGTCCTTCTATATGGCGGTGAATGCTAGACTATCAAGTTAGAGATGAAGAAGAAACTTGAAGCAATAGAAATGCAGTTCCACAGAAGGACTTTAAGAATACTATGGCGTTAACATATTAATAATGACGCGTGCTTTTGAGAAAATCGAAACAAAGAGATTTATGTTTAACATCAGAACGATGCGGTTTACATTTCTAGGGCACATAACTAGGAAAGAATACTTTGAAATTTGGACACTCACAAGACGTTTTTGATGTCAAGATGGACAGAGAAATGAAGTGCATAACTACCTAGTGAGCTTGTGTAGATGAATAGTGGAACATGGTTTAGGAGAGACAGGAAAAAGATAAAATTTACTAAGAGCTAAAAAGGACATCTGGGAGATCCTTGATTGTAAGCTTTATAAAAGTGGGTCGAAAATCATTATATCAAATGTCAAACACATGTAATACCGTAAATTTATTATTATTCGTTATGGATTTAAATTAAACTTAATTCACATGTTTTTCATATTTTTCCTTTGATGACGCCACGCAGCCCTAACTTTTTGCCTTCACCAGTTTAGCGTTAAAACTCCAGTCAACCATGATATCGTGCACCACTTCGATCGATTTCTTTCCTTCAAATGCCATGGTCTTAGCGAATTTCATACACGATTGTTTTTTATTTGCACATTTTCTAAAGATGATGAAGATAATATTGCATATGTCTGTTGAGAAAACTTTTGTTACCATTATTGTCAACAATGAAACGAACAAAGAAATATTTTTATCAAATATATCTTCAACTGATAAAAGGTTACCGAATGTGAAGGAGACTTAGTTGATAATAATATAATACTGTCAGGTGTTTACGGTCAGCGTCTAAAATAATGCACTGATTATTTGTCACGTTATGTGACATTAGCTGTAAGTAAAATGACGTATAGTCCATTTGTTGATTGAAATTGTCTTTAAAAGCTTCTCAATCGTTTCCATATTATTTAAAGCCAGAAAATGTTTTTAGATTTTAAGAATGTATTTTGTAGACAATAATGATTTACTGATACAATTCATAATAATTAACACATAGCAGGAAGGAAGGGGAGGTGGATTCATAAATCCCCAAAGGTATTCGCGCGTAAGTGAATATAACGAAACCTACAGGATTTTAAACTCGGCTCAACGATTTCCAGTTTCGAATCTTTATCTCTTACACCACCCTCGCGCGTCCAAGCTTATATTACCCGGTATTCCAAGCGGCCACTCATCCATCTATAGACCAGGTTCGATATTGCTCAACTCCGGTGAAACAGTGAACTGAAATAAGTATCTAATAATGATTTAACATTTCTCTGAATATCGGAGCATTAAAAGGGAGTGATGCTTTTCTAGCAGGACCAAACAATATCATTTCTCCACACTGTGGAATGCAGTTGTTACACTTGAATAATAAAGATGTTTTATTTTACGGTATCAGTCGCATAACATTCATCACGGATACAGAGCTGAAAACAAGTGTTACGTTTCAATTATTCAAATGTTTTTATTGACGTATATAGAGGAAAAATATATAATGACGTTGATGAAAGGACAAATCACCGATCAATGCATTATATATATATATATATATATATATATATGTGTGTGTGTGTGTATGTGTGTGTGTATGTATTTGTGTGTCTGTGTCTGTGTGTGCATATTCTTAAGAATTAAAGGAATTTTATGGATAATTTGATTTTTTATTATTTAAAATAAATAGAATTATTACGTAATACATGTGGCGTGATGAATAAATTGTCGTCTTAATTACGAAAAAAATGAACATAAGACCGAAATCGCATTTTAACATATATATATTCACCAAAATTACGCAAAAATATCTTGAAATTTTAAAATAGCAAATATATTCAATAAAATCGTCATTGGCTTCAATCGTGGCCTCCAGAAGGGCTTCCGAACCTCCCGCCACCCTTCTGGACGATCTCTTTGTTTAAGTTGACGAATGCTGCTATAATCCTTGCTTTTGGTTCATCTTTGGTGTTACAAGGATTTTTGTTGGTCTCACGCTCAACTCTGCTCCACATATAATAAGCAAGGTGGTTGCAGTTTGGAAAGTTTTGTGGCTAGATGTAAGGACTTATGCGATGGCATAAATTGTCTGACGGTCATGCCTCGGGTCTCATGCATGTGTGACAGCTATCCTCTTGAACCAATGCAGCATTACTTCTTCAATGCAGTTGATGTAGCCCTCCGGGTTGAGTCTGAGTCTCCGGGAGAAGGTGAATGGAGGCATAACTTCCTCATAACTATTGATCACACCAAACACCTTTTTTTATCACCATGTAAACTCATGCAACTCTTTCCCATTCCTCTGCACTGTTTTTATATTGACACCCAAACAGTATGGAATATTCGTAATGGAGCTTCCGACGCTAATGCCAAAGAATACAGCGTGTCGTTTCCAAATTTCTGGCGGAGTGAGTTGCGTCATGGTGCCCAACTGAATCTAGTATAATCTGCAGTTGTGAAAATCTAAAACAAACATGCGCTATATTTAAAAAGAAATCAGAAATGAGTGTCAATCTGAGAAGAGTGCGCAGTATTCGGAAAGAATTGAATGAGTCAGATTGTGTTTAAGAAAGTACGGCTTCTCGGTTAACTCACTCTGATCGTTCTGATGAGAAAAGGACTCCTGAATTTTTTGGCGCTGTCCACAAACTCAACACGGAATCCTACATCAAGTGCCTTGAGAAGGTAGTGCTGTCCTTGTTCAAGAGGGTGGCTGCTGGAAGACCCAATGTCTGGCAACATGACTCTGCACCATGCCACACAAGCAGGAGAACCCAGTCATGGCTGTCAGACACTTCGGTGACCACATTATCCCTTACATCTGATCATCGAACTTGATTATTATGTGTGGGACGTAGTTGAGCGAGGGACCAATAAAATTACTTGTAACACCGAATATGAACTGAAGGCAAGGATTATGGGAGAATTCACACACTTAAACAAGAAGACTGTCCGGAGGAGTTGACGGAAATTCCGATGTCGTATGGAGGCCGGTGTTAAAGCGAATGTCGATTTTATTAAATAATTTTCCCCTTTACTAATTGAAGATATTTTTTGTGTACTTTTGGTAAATATATCTGTTAAAACGAGATGTCATTGTTATTTTCATTTCACAGACAGACTATATCCGAGGTTTGTTGGGTGGTTAAATTTTCTCAAACTTTATTCATCCAACAGTCAGCCACATAGATTTCAGACGGGAGTTATCCAACTCAAATATGAGGTTGAGCTGAAAAGTTCAAAGGCTGACTAGGAATGAGCGATACTAGAGCTGTAAAATCTTGCATGCATTAATTTCATCGCTGCTTATTCATAACTTCGACAATCGCAAAGCTTTTCCATGGGATACGAGTAACAAAATTCACAAGATTTAACGCTGGTCCTTCCATCCTACTTAAATATCCATACCTTTCGAACATTAAATGAACCAATCCTAATATATATGAATCAGAAACTTTGTCATTATCTCCTCAACTTTTAAGACGACTTGATGCAACAAACACAAATATCTACTTATAAAAATTCAGAACATCACGTGGAGATCCCATGCAAGGTTTAACACAATTTACGGAGAAATGAGGCGAATCTCTCTTATGCCCAGAAAAAAAAAACGATCACAGTTTGCCCACCTCTGCCAACCAGCGGGCAGGAAAATCGTCTTATCCTTACTCCTATGGCATCTGTGTGAGAGTGTCTTCTCCCGAACATTAACTTTCCCAAACACCATAGCTCTGGACTCAGGGTTTGACATAAGCTATCTGGGAACAGCAATGCTGGACCGAACAGCGTGGAAAGGGATCGTCGATGAAGTTCCAACCAACCATAGGGAGGTCGAAGAATGTTGGTCATAATGATAATGATGGTGATGATTAATACGGCACTTTTCCTTTCCAGGTACGAGGAAAGGCTGAAACGCTCATAGGCTGAATCTGAAAGAATGGATTATACAGCTGTGTGCATGCATTAGATTTAACTCATTAATAAGTGCATTGTTGGCTTCCAGATAAACTGTCA
This sequence comes from Acanthosepion esculentum, assembly GCA_964036315.1. Classification (NCBI taxonomy): domain Eukaryota; kingdom Metazoa; phylum Mollusca; class Cephalopoda; order Sepiida; family Sepiidae; genus Acanthosepion; species Acanthosepion esculentum. The sequence goes on along the minus strand of OZ038486.1, from coordinate 133,926,984 downwards.
TTCTACTTTTCAAAGAAAACGGCAAATGTACCAGGTAGCGACTTCTCTTAAGAATGAACAAAATCTGGCATTGTTGTTTTATCAAGCAACTGCAGGAAAGGGTTAAGCCCCCGTGGATATTCATGCTGGCAGGTTCGAAGGATGCTGATTCATTTTCATCAACTGTGCAAATGCGGGCAGCGGAATTTATGATAGGAATGGAGCGTCTGGACGTCCTTCAACTGCCACTACCGGGGATAACATTAATGGTGTCCATCACATGCTGATGGATAATTAGTGATAGAGCATAAAACAATCTCTGCTATTAGTATATCCCGTGAGATAGTTGAGAATATTTTGTACAATGAACTCTGCATGACGAAGGTTTCCTCCCGGTGGATGTCGCGTCTTCTGACACTTGATTATAATGACACCAGGGTGATCATATCACAGCAAAATCTGACTCTTTTTGAGGCAGATCCAACCTGATTTCCTTGAACGTTTTCTAATCCAGGAGGGGGTTGTAATTCATCACGTTGGGGCAGACACACACAGACAATACAGTAGAGCCACTGATGCAGGAATGCTCCAAAAAAAGTTAATGTCTTTTTCTTATCTGCAGGGAAAGTGATGGGGTCAGTATATTTCGGATGCAAAAGGCAGTGTGTTTATCAACTATCTTCAAAAGGGAGGTTCTACCAACGGAGAGTACTATGCCATCTTACGGAAGTAGTTACAAATAGTCAATCAAGATCAAAGAACCAGTAAAACTGATAAAAGGTATCTTGCTTCATCAGAACAAGACTCCAGCACGAGAGTCTTTGCTTTCAATGGCGATTTTGCGTGACTGTGACTTTGAACTAGTTGATCACCATCTCTCTGCCGAATCGGCCCCATCTGACTATCATGTGTTCCGAACATTAAAAACAATTGTTTGGGACCTAGTATCACATCTATTGTTGCTGTTGTTGTTGACTGTTTTGACCAACACGAGGAGAGCCTCAGAGGGATCCAATCACTGACATATCGATGGACGAAGTGTACGGATCGGAACGTAGACTATGTTGAAAAATGAACATTCAATAAACGTAAGTTAATCAGCCACTCAACTTTTCAGCCTACCCTTCTGACGATTGACTAAGCGAAGTTTAGATCATTTACAAGTCTGAAAGTATGGGAACACCGAAAAGTAGACTATTCATAACAAAGAACCCTCTCTACCCGTAGGATATAATCTAATAAGAGCAGATACTTACTCAATTCGTGACATTACTTACATGAGCCTGTCGAAACTCTAATTTTCATCTACTGCTAGAGCTCCCCAATCATTGGATCACAACACATGAATTTGCTAGCATATTTCGATGTCAAAGGTAATGATCTAACGGAATCTCCATGATAACACCTTAAGAGAAGAAGCACTGAGAGCCATACCTAATGTCTTATCAGATATATCATTACCATTATAATTATTGTTATTAAGTCATTCGTTCGTTCACCCAGGCACTTATTCACTCACGGAAAGCTAACACGTAATGGCATAGACTGGGATTAAGTGACAGCAAGTCAGCTGTATATCCTAACTCTTTCCACAGTATTCTCCTATCGTCGCTTTTGGGGTCCTGAGTAGTTTCTATATATTTAAACTATTCCAAGAGGGCGGTTACCACAGATACTACTGACACATTGATATCCCATTACTTTGGCTACATGAGAAGGTCGGTATGCTTATCTACATTTCCAGTTTCCTGCAGTCTCCTTTGCGCCTTGGACTAATATTCATCCCCTTTCTCTTATGCTTTGCGACTGGGTGATACAGTTTTTGTAAACAAGTAATAAACAAGCCATTTTTTCATATGTCTGCATTTTCACTTGCTCTTCCTGTTTCCGCTTCAGGTAATAATAATAATAATAATAATAATAATTATTATTATTTCATATCTCTACCTCTTATTACTCTTTATTTTTATTGACCGTTTTGCCTTTAGCCCTTGTTGTTGTTGTTATTATTATTATTATTAACTTCTCTTGTTCGGTACGTTTTTTTTTTCTTTTTCTACAGGACTTCTTGCATTTAGGTCTTCTTCAAATCGTACGACCTCAGAAATACAGAACATTCCATAGAATATTTACAGTGACAAGAAAGATTAACTTCTGAAATGTCAAGATAGTACGTTTTATTCCGCTATTCTTAATGCAAGTATTAGGTTTGGTTGAATAAAACTCAACACGCAAAGATATCTGGTCAATGTACTTCTTAAACAATATCTGTCTAGGTATCTGAGATGAGATTACCCGTTAACGTAAGTTTGATCCAGTGATTAGTTCATTACCAGGCCACAGTATTGGTGAACGAAAAACTTGGAGAGTTGAGTTAAAGGAAAATATAATGAGACATCCAGAAGAGGCACCGCGCGTGGAACTGTAACAATCTAGCCCGGTGGACGAAATAAACCGTCCGGTTCGAAATTGTGACCACCTGAATAAGGCTGGATAGTACAACGGAAGAAACGTTGTGAATATGGCAATGAAGATGAGTATAACTGTCCGAATAATGTAACTAATGCAAGTAATTCTTAATCCTTTCAATTACTTTGACCTTGATATATTATTATTATTATTATTATTATTATTATTTGTTCCCATATTTACACAATGGTAGTAAATAATTCTCATCGCTAGAGATCAAGTAACAAGAAAATATTTGGTTTCCACGTTTTTAGTCATCTTGACGACGTTGCCAATGTTCTAGGCTCACTATCTCCATATATTTCCGTCGTTGTAATTTCTACACAATGTTAAACGAACCTCGATTTCTCGTTCTACTAGTAATGTTCTAGCTGCCACACGTTATTTTCTCTAACCTTAAATAATATTAAGTGCCATGCTTGTAAGCCAATACCCACTATTCGAAGTACTTTGATGATGTTGTTTACAAATAGTTTTATTGGATCTTTTGGTATACAATATTAACAATGACCCTTCGATCACACAGATTTTGCTTTGTTCACTGAACATTGTTAACCTTTTTAAAATCTCAGTCACGGAAAAGAATCCTGCTGAATGTCATATCCATTTTAATATTTAACATCGACCAGCTTATAACTTTCTATCGATGGGGATTTCTCTCTCTCTCTCTCTCTCTCTCTCTCTCTCTCTCTCTCTCTCTCTCTCTCTACACTGGTACAACTCACAGCTTTGCTACACAATTCCGTTTAATGTATTGTTATGGTAACCTTCCCATAATAGTAGTGGACTAGTCCGTACCGCATAAATACTGCGCCTAGAGAGAGTCGGATAGACGATTACAGTAAGACATTGGAATATAGTGATACTTCGAGACAACATAGTTCTCTCTAACCTAACCTGATTATTATTACTAACACTTCTACTCTTTTGTACATATATTCTATTTGTAATATATATCTGTGTTATTCCATACCTGTGTTCGAGTTATTCTTCATTGGTTCTGCCTTGGACCATCACCGTGGTACAAGGACCTGGACCATAACTTTGGCGACGAGGTGACCCTTAAAGGACAAACGAATTCTATTTGCGGAGAACATACTTTTTTGCTATACGTCGCACATAACAAGTGGCGATTTGGAAACCCCAAAAGAAAACAAACTCTCTACGAAGGAGGACATACTTTTTTTGCTATCCGTCGCACATAACAGTGATCGAGTAAACTTTAAAAAAAGAGATTCTAAAAAAAAAAAACTAGTTCTGCGCGAACACGAAAATAAATAAATAAATAAATAAATAAAATTCTTTTTGGATATCAAATTTCACTGGCAACAAAGGAATTTTTTTTTTTTTTGCGTACACAGGTTACAGAATATCAGGTTACACAAAAATATACGTTAACATGGAAGATGTCAAATCAACCATTATGGAGCTTATCAAAACCCAATTTCTACAGCAGCAGAAAAATGAACAGAAATATTTGGAATTGCAAGAATTATTACTACGTGTAATGTCAAATAAGGAGCAAAAATCCGAGAACGAAACAGTTCTCTCACAAGACGCTATTTGGAGTACTATCGAAGATTTCAAGCACGCACCCGATGAAGATAAAACTCTTGCAAATTATTTCCGAAGATACGAAGATCTATATGAATTTGACTGCAAAGATGGTCAGACGCACGTAAAGTACGCCTATTACTAAGGAAATTAGGCAAATGCGAATATACCAAATTCGTAGATTATATCCTTCCAAGTAAAACAAGCGAGTTAACGTTCAAAGAATCCATTAAAATGCTAACGGAACTTTTCAGCCATAATACTTCACTATTCCACAAAAGATGGAAATGCATGAACCTTACAAAAAAGGACAACGAAGATTACATAACTTTCGCGTCCATCGCCAACAAATATTGTGACGACTTCAAATTATCAGAACTCAGCGCAGACAATTTCAAATGCTTAATTTACATCCAAGGTCTGGTCTCAACCAAAGACGCGGAAGTGAGACGCAGAATCCTTACTAAATTGGAGAGTGAAACTGATTTGACACTGCAAAAACTAGCCGAAGACTGCCAGAGATGCATCAGTGGGAAGAAAAACTCAAAAGACATAGAAGAAGCTGGCATAGCACACATACATAAAGTACGAAGATAAACCAATTTACTCTCCTCACAAACAAACCAAACCGACTTCCTCCTCAACAGGTAAAACAAAATGTTCTAACTTTAAAAATCAAAATAAAACTATCTCCCAGTCCATGCTATCTCTGTGGGACTTGGCACTGGTTTAAAGACTGTACATATCGTTTCAAAACCTGTAAAGAAATTAGCCACAAAAGTTCTCACTGCTGGTATAAAAAAGAAAACAAAAACAGAATAAGAGCTACGAGGACTGACCAAGCAGATGAAACGAACATAAGAAAATATGTACATGTTGAAATGCAAAATTAGTTAGACTTAACTATCATAAACCTACATACATGGAGAAGACTGAATAAACCTGCCACGTTAAAAACGGACACAATTGCTAGATCAGTTACGGGAAGAAAGATAAAATTCGAGGGTGAAGTAATCACAAATGTAACATTTAATTGTATGTCGAAAAAACTAAAAATGTACGTCTTTAGAAATACCGAAAACCTATTCGGGACGGACTGGATGCAAAAATTCGAATTGTGGGATCTACCTATAAGTACATACTGCCAAAATGTACAAAGCTTACCCACCAAGGCAGACAAATTAAAAGAAAAACTAAAAACGAGTTTCCCAGGCCTAGGAAGATGTAAGAAAATGGCAGCTAATATCGAAATTAAAGATAACATTCAGCTTATTTTTAAGAAAAAAAGGAGTGTACCGTTTGCGTCAATTGAAAAAAAAAATCATGAATTAGCTACACCATCAACACTAGAAAGATCAGATCAGCATTTGATAAATTGCTACCAAGTAAAACTAAACAAGTTACACAGTCCTACGCACCAAAAAGAAAATTTCTCCCAGGAGAAAAAGTATTTTTAAAGCCTACAAAAATAACACATCTTACTGGGAGCAAGGCACAATTGAGAAGAGAATTGGTAAGATGGTTTACATAGTTCAGGGACAAAACTTCTCACACAGGAGACACGTGAACCAAATAAGGAAAAGACTGTTACAGGACGCTAACGGTCCACCCCAAGAAGAAGTAATGGACACGATTTTCGATACGTTTGACATAAAAAGACCACAAACTATGCCAGAACCAAGAAAATCGTCTCGAAAAAGAAAATTTACGGAACCTTTGGAAATAAATCCAAAGAAATATTAAAAAACCCTGCTAGGCAAAAGCTTCGGAAGTGGGGCGTTATGGGAACCTACCCATAATAGTCGTGGACTAGTCTGCACCCCATAAATACTACGCCTCAAGAGACAGTCAGTGAGAGAGTCACAGACTGTCAGTCGGGCAGTCGTCTAGACGATCACAGTAAGATCGGAATAGTGATACTGGTACCATCACCGTGGTACAAGGAACCTGGACCATAACGTATATATATGTGGGTAACGTAACTGATATGAGCGCAGGGAAGATTATATCTGAGAGACCAGCTCATATTCCGTGTTATTTTGTTGGGTTCACTTTTAATTTTGAAAACGTAAATATGTATCACTTTCCATCAGTTTTGGGTTAAATTTCAAAACAAACATGGTAGTCTAGAAAAAAAAACAGCTTCGATACAGATCGAAGAGGGACGGTGCCTTATCAACATCGTATAATGTCAATGGAGTAGCAGTCGTCATTGATCTTTTGTGTAAGTATCTGTTAATAATAAAGTTTACTTATTTAAATTTTTGAATGACCTCCTTTCAAATATGCTTACAGTAATTCTCCAGCAATTTATTGGGTCTACCACTTGAAAAATACATGGAAAAGTTCTAAATTCACCGCTGTCATTTAGCTTATCTACAATGCGCTTAATTACTTTGAATATAACAGTTTTGTATCGTTTTAGGCTCTGACTAGATGTACTGAAGTTTCAAAATTAGAACTCTTTACTCAGGAGATTATACCCCATTTCTCTTCGGTATCAGGTTCACGTTAAGTTAACCATACATAAAATTATTTTGTTTAACAAAAATTATGTTTTATTTAGTGTTGTGGATTCCGGTATGAAATCCGGTAGCAAATAATAACAAACGCCAAGAATGAATATAGGAAAATAAATATAATACAAACTGGTAATACAGTTTAGTAGTTCCAGGAATGCGGGTTAGTAGCAAAACATATATACAGTCTTTGGTATCGACTTATCACTGTATGAGTTCTTACTGAGTCTACGTGCTTGTTACTGTGACTCTTGCCACTACGTTATTCTACCGACCGACTCAACGTTCTTTCTACTGTCCGGGTATTCACTGGTATTAGTACATGTATACTTTGGGTGAGTCCATTTGTGTAAAAAGGGGAGACCCTCAAGATTTAGTTAGAAAGTACCCAGAATAAACTCCTGTAGAAACTGGGGTAATTTCTATTCTGTAGCGCTATATATACATTCATTTCAAATTTAACTTATTTTTTTAATGAATTTATTTCATGTATTCTGGTGTCCCATTCCCATGTTACATCATAGATATACTAATGTCTAATATGGGCTATGGAGAGTGTAGAAAACAGGATATTGCTTCACATTTTCAAACACTTTTTTTATTGTGTATGAAGGCAAAATGAAACCTTAGCCGATGCGTTTGGTCCTCAGAGGGACATTATTAAGGCAAATAATAAATCTGCCTTGATAATGTCTGTCAGAGGAGGAAATGAGTCGGCTACGATAAGTTCTTATTTTGTTTTTTATTCCTATTGTCATTTCACATATATACTGTACCTGAAATCTGGATACGATTTACGGTCTAACAAGAAAATCAAAATGAATTCTTCATAAACACAGTTAAAAGAAATAAATTGTTGCCGAATCGAGTTTCACATTATTAAAATCATTTTATGCGAATTAGATCCCTGGTCACCTGTCCTTACGTTCAAGCGGATACCAACGAGGAAATAAATGAACGAAGTGGCGCATTGCCAGTTGACACAGCCTTTTAGGGGAATAAGTATTTTATAATACACGTCCTTTTACTGGTATTTCTCGCTTAGTTTTCCTGGAGGAATTCACAGTTTTGTTTCCCCTATTTATATAGTATCATAAACTTTTAATGGTATAATATTTAAAACTTATAGCTATAAATGCCATGGCATCCACTCTCTTATAAATGTTTCCCGTTGCATTGACCGCCGGAAATTGATATACAAATTTGCTTTCTTTTTTTACAAATTGAAGTGGGGACTTGAACACGGAATAGACTTCAAAATGTTCCAGTACATGTCGGTCAGCTGTCTCAGTGGCCGTTTTCCTTTCCTGCGTACATATGATTAGATTACGAAAATTATCTTTACGTGTCTGGCTAAATCCATTTCTAAATGCTCTTCCGGCTTTTATGTCTCGGTCTCCTGTCCTCATGAATATAAATGATTTACGAAATCATTACAACACATAACCTTCTCAGCTCTGTGTCACGCATCAATTATGACAAAATAGAAAGATTTTCGTGTGACGCTTTTTGTCCTTTATGATTCATCGGACTAAGTTTATGTTTACGTTGACTCGACTACATGGGCACACGAACGACAGATGGACCCTGACAATTTCGGATCAGAAGACGTATTGGGATGGCAAAAGACGCATTGCAAAAGATAAGCAGAGTAGTACAAGACATGATGATTTCGTTGGTAACAAAGAAAATAGCATTAAACTACTACACGAAATCTCTCCTCCTTTACGGCAGAGTATATTGGACGGTCTCCACAAGGATGAAGAAGATTCTCAAGGCAACGGGGCTATGGTTCTACAGAAGGATACTAAGGATACCATAGACCGAACATGTGAGCAGCGATGAGGTTTCGGAGAGGATGCAAACAAGGAGGAAGCTTATACTTAACATCAGGAAGAGGCAGCTGGAATTTCTGGGATGCGTATTGAGAAAATATAGCTGGGAGAATCTGATACTCAAAGGCCGAATGGAGGGAAAGAAAGACAAGGGAAAGCAATGCGTGAGATACCTAGCGGCAAGTAGATGACAGAACAGGGTCTGGGGGAAGTAGCAAAGGGACAAAACTTATTGAGAGCTACAAGGGATAAGTGGAAGTGGAGAGCGGTGATCGCGTACGTCCTGAAGGGACACGACACATGTAGGAAGAACGTATACAATTCAATTCACAGCGTCGCCCTTTCGTTTGCTGCGAATGTGTAGTCGCTCAACGTAAACATATCAGGGTAAAGTCCTAAAGAGGAACAGGCGAATCATTGCTCGCCTCTCACTATTTTATTACTGTTTTCAGGGCAGCTGGTCGGGTGGCCTACAATCCTTGGTTCAACAAATCCAGACATACACAGTTCATACCTGCCATACACCTATCCCTATTTCCGTCATATTGTATTAGTGAGGAGAAAGGTCCCCTCATACATCTACTTCCCCCCCAGTAATATTACATTATGAAACGAATTCCCACGATCACTATAACCTTAATCTCTTCAAGTCGAAGATCCAGAGTTATATATCATATATATCCTTATAATAAGCATATCTTGCTTCCTCCCACAACAACGACCTAATTAAGAAACACTCTACCCTGAGTTACTCTTTGGCCTTGTTTGTATGGAAAATTGAACTAAAATCCAACAGTATATATCCTACCTATTCTTATAACAGACGCCCTTTCTCCCTTCCTTAAAAACAACCTAATTAATCAACTCTCTCCCTCGAGTTACTCTTTGGCCTGCTTTTGTATGGAAAATAGAGCTAAGATAACCTACCTAAATATACACCCCTTACTCCCTCCCTTAACAACAACCAATTAAGAAAATATCTACCTTGAGTTACTCTTTGGCATTGTTTTATGTCGAAAGTGGACACAACGTTATATAACCTACTCATCCTTATAATATGCACGTCTTACTCCCTTCCTTAACAAGAACCTATTTCAGAAACTCTCTACCTTGAGTTACTCTTTGGCCTGGTTATGTTTAGAAAACAGATCCTAAGATTCAACCTACCTATTCTTATAATATGCACCTCTTGCTCCCACCCTTAACAACATCTAATTAGGAAAATATCTACCTTGATTTACTCTTTGGCTTGGTTTTATCTCGAAAGTGGACACAACGTTATATAACCTACTGATCATTATAAAAGGCACGTCTTACTCCCTTACTTAACAAGAACCTAATTAAGAAACTCTCTACCTTGTGTTACTCTTTCGCCTGGTTTTCTGTGAAAATATTACTATGACACTGAAAGGGCAATAGTGAGCCGAATTCGTGTTTCAACTTGGTCTGTCGCATTCATTTTCGGGTAAGGCCTGCATTTGTCCTTCTATCCCATTTTCTAAGATCAATGATGAAAAAAGGGAGAGTGAATCCCGAGGAACTCATCAAAAATCGTCCTTCTTTGAACATTTGGTTCTGACGCTAGACAATCACAAAAAGTGTACCGAATAACCACATAACTTGAGTACTACCAACACCAGCAACAGCTAAAATGGATAGCACCTGGAACTCGAATGGAGAATAATTACATAATGTTAACATTCCACACTATTTCAAATAAAAAATTTAGGAAGCAACTCGCAGCAACACCGGAAAGAGCGATAAAAGCTTCGCGAATTGAGGAATCTGTTTTCTTATAAGAAAAAGGCTATAAGTTTCAACTCAAAGCTGTCCTGGCTGCTCGGCCAATGACTGACAAATGTTTAGTTATAGGTAAACGGTTAAATTTAGCTACTAGTCTTGAGCGGGAGTCACACAAGATCTATTTTCTAAGATATCATGCCATTTGAAATTTATTAATAATAAAATGAGGAAATTAGTGGAGGGCCATAATCGCGTACATAAAAAGATTCCTCAAGGTTTCTCTGTTGTTGTATGTAATTTACCAGCCCATAAGGTGTTCTGGTGCTATGTAAAGGTTGACTTATACTGTGAATCCCTGGCGTACACGCGTTCGTTTTATTACAAAATGCATATATATATATATATATATATATATATATATATATATATATATATATATATATATATATATATATATATATATATATATATATATCATGTTTCTTACACATAGTCTTCGTCTAATGTTTCTCATTATTTTTCTGCTTTAGAATTTTGACTTTTTCGATACCATTTGTGTAACAGCGTGTAAAGATGCTATCTTAGTGCCTTTTCTGTTTAACCCGAATTGGCCTGATTTCTTTGCGTGTGAGAAATTGCCTACTTCGCGTTTCCCAAGAAGGAAGCAATAAAAAGAGAATGGATCTTGCGTCAGTATTAGGTTGTTCTAATTTTAGAATCAACATTTATTCGCGAATTATTTTTATTTAAACAGTGTTTAATTCAGTCAAAATAGGAACCCTGAACATGTATACATTTCTACCATCGAGTTGCATGTTTATTTATGCCTTTACGATATTATTCTAAAGTTTTGGGCGCTAATAAATAATTGAATACAGTTTCTACATATTCTTTGAGGCGGAATATCTGTTGGCTTAAATAATGATGGACATTCTTCAAAAAATGGTTGTCAGTGGGTGAGATCTCAGTGAAATATGGTAGATGCGGCCAGGCCTTTTATACCATGTCGTTCAGTTTCGAAAGTGTCATCCTGGGAAAAAGGTGGCCTCAAATTAGCTCGAAACAGAATTGTAACTTCTATTAACCAATTCCGCTTGCATCTTGCATTTCATCCACTTGCTGACAATTAACTTCGTCAGTCACTCTCTGATTGCATTCCAGGAATCTTTAATGGATAACGCCATGGCGAAAAACGAGAGTGTTGCCCTAATCTTTCCTTGGTTACATTTCGGTCGTTCGTCTTTGAAAAACCATTGAGTCGATCGCTTATGATTGACACGAAGGATCCATTTGTCATTCAAAATTCGATATTCGATAAATAAAAAGGTTATTTAAACTTAGGAGATACAGTATCGAACACACTTCAAAACATCGATATCTATGACTTTCACAGAGTTCATGTGGAATCCATCCATCGGTATTCATTTAACTTGAAAATTTTTGAGATGTTTCAATATACTACTACTACTACTACTACTAATAATAATAATAATATATATACATATCATATATATATATATATATATATATACATATCATATATATATATATATATATATATATCCGATATATATATATATATATATATATATATCCGATATATATATATATACATATCATATATATATATATATATATATATATCCGATATATATATATATATATATATATATATCCGATATATATATATATACATATCATATATATATATATATATATATATATATATATATATCCGATATATATATATATACATATCATATATATATATATATATATATATATATATATATATATATATATATTTATATATACTCAGACAGTTGCCTAAGAAACCTTTTTTGCCAGGCGTTATAACCTACTTTCAATACCAAAATTTAATTAGGTAATCCCAACACAACATATGTGAAACGTATTTGGAAGTAGTATGGAGTCCTCCATTTACTAGTTTCTGTACTTTATTCCATTTGATTTTGCATGGATTTGATCATGTTATCAGCAATCGTCCGGTCCGTATTTTGCCACTCCTTTACCAATTTACTTGAAGGGTTGCCACTGACACGATTTCGGTTGCACGCTCTCGAATTTTAGGTCAACGTGCTCCCAAATGTGTTGTATTGGTTTCATATTAGGACATTGAACTACCCATGCCAGTGACTTGATTCATTGCGAATCCTTTCAGATCTTTCCTACTTTGCTCGTATAGCATAGCGCTCCATCTTCTTGTCAAGGTAGACATTCTTGTTCATCTAATTGGTTTCATATAGTAGGATTAGTTCTTTCTCTAATATTTGACAGTATTTTGGACCATTCAACCGCTCGTCGCCAAGAAACAGCTCAGATTTCCATCCAAACCAGACATCGCATCTCGACCATTACTCGATTCCCTGCATGTTTCACGATTGCCTGCAGACATTCCCTGTCCCAAGTCTCATTCTGATGTCTCCAAACAGAAACCTGTCTCGAATTCAAATATTGGTAGAATTTAATTTCATCTAACCAATCAATCTGTCAAAATTCATAAACATCGCTCTCGAATTCTCTCGGTTAGTCCATACGCCGGTTCCTGTTAACATCTGAAATCAAGGGCATCTTTCTTGCAACTTTTTTTGATAGGCTAGTTTTTTCAGAGTCTTCCTCACCGCATATGGCGACATTTCCATGCTGATGGCGACATCTTTGAGGCTCTGGCGACGGTTTCTGATGACTTCTTTATTCAGCGACCTTTTCATTCGCTCAGACACAAGGCTTTGTCTTCCTGAACGTAGTTCTACACGGCAATATCCGTCTTCATTAAATTCCTTGAAAATATTATAAACCTTTTGATGATTAACCTGGAAAAACCTAGCAATTTCTCTATTTGACTTGCCACCCTGATGCCATCCTATGATTTGCCCTCATTGAAATTCACCAATTTCTTTACTTCCGCGAACTTTCATTGCAAAATATACGTCACTTATCGTTCATAGATCAGAGTAGCTTAATATTAAAACGGTATTATCTGGAAAAAAAGACGAGACGTTATTACACAAGCCAAAATTGTAATCAACGGTGGCTGCAAACATATCATATCCCTCTGTACATGAAATGCTGTTACCCATCATTTTAAAAAAAAAATTGACACTTTGACGTGGGCTTTCGTCGATTAGTCTTTACAGATGTCGATTAACAATTGCAGAAGGAAATCCTCTACCACATTATTCTTCAAGTCTCGAATCCATATTTAGTAAACAAAAAAATGAATATCTCCGAATAATCTTCAAGTTTAACACTATTTGTTGTCTTTTAGTCTCCGTTATAATATAATCCAAGTTTTCTTCTGAATAAACAGAAAGATGTTTAATTATTAAATAAGCATATTTAATGTCAGCATCTATATAATATGTACATATAATGATGTATTCCGAAATTTGTAATTGCTGTTTTGAGTATATCAATTATTTGGGTTGGGAATAACGTCTACTTCGATGACGTTGGTTAAAATGATGATTGCGATGGTCTTGTCTTTTCTGGAGTAATTACTTTGATTTCTCGTTACGAATGTTATATCCATTCTGTTCATATTTTATCTATTCTATTTTCTGTTTATTTCATGCACCAAATCCTTACAAATATTGTCACTTTTATTTAGTCAATAGACATTTTTACTTTTAGATATGCATCTCCAAATATCTTTTTGTAGTAGGTTATCCAAATAGAAAATTTGAGTGCATATTGATTAAAAGCTTTTCCTGCTATTAGAAGTTTTTCCCATGCCTTAAAATGTATAATGTAGAGATAATGGAAATATGGAAGCATAAGGGATATTTACAGGAATTAAATTCAAATTACAATTTCGTCGCAATATAAATAATGGCATTGAACGTGACATGCAAGTTCATACCTTCTTTCTGAACTGTTCGTACTTGGGCAGGAGAGATATCAGGTGTCAAATTCTGCTACTGTCCATATATATATATATATATATATATATATATAAACGCTCACAAATACACAAACATATATATATATATATATATATAAACGCTCACAAATACACAAACATATATATATATATATATATATAAACGCACACAAATACACACACACACACTTATATATATAAACCCACACAAATACACAAACATATATATGTATATATATAAACACACACAAATACACAAACACACATATATATATATTTAATTCCTAAAAGACAAAATCACTCCACATAATTTATCTGGATTCACATTGCTTGCGAATAAACACGTATTGGAACTTATAATGTAGAATTAATCCCTTTCATACGATAATATTATATATTTTAATGTAACATAATTTAAAATCAATCCACAATTTAACATTAAAAATCCATTTATACCATACGCTAAAATATCGTCTATTTATTTTTAAACGTTATAATTTAGAATTAATTCGTTATTTTTTTTTTTTTTGATAATATATTTTAACTTTAATAATATAAAATTCTAGCCCCCGAACGATATCATCTATTTATTTTAAATTAATAATTTAGAATTCACCCGTTTTTATACGATAGTAGTAAGATATTTTAATAATAGTTATTTTTGGGTGCGAATCAAGCAATGTAGATAATTCAGTTTGGAAGGGAATGCGGGAAAGAGAAAAAGGGGGAAAAGGAGGAAAAAAAAAAAAAAAGACGCCCCCATTTTAATGAATAGCTAAATGTATCGTAAAAAAAATATTTTAATTGGGACAAGCAATTTTGGACGCTTCCATTGTTGTTTTATTGTTAAATGTTTTTTTTTTTTGTGTTATTCTTCTAAAAGTATAAATTCTGTCATGAGTACTAGCACAACTCTTTAAACGGTGGCGACCTGTAGAATAAGATAACAGGTCGGGGGTGGCTGTCGGAGCTGATATGATGAATAAGAACCCCGAAATCAGCGATGAAGACGGCTTTCATCACTGATGACCACCTTCAATGCATTCGAATGTATTTTGCGATATATATGTCTGTTTTAACAGTGACGACTGGGTATAGACCAGTTGGCGACCGGGGAAGAGAACTGGTGACAACTGGAGAGACAGATGACATCTCGGAAAGACGAGTAAAAGGGGCAGGCAGGGTTAGCTACCCCAAATGCAAGCTTCTTTAGGAGCAACCCTACAATATGCTACGAGTACTCAAAGTTTAATATACCCCCGAGAGATCACGAGAGTGGGGGTGGAAGAGATCTCTATCAGGACTGATTCTTTGACAACGAATGGAAATGCCCAACCGAACTCGAAAGAATGCATTTGTGGAAAGTTGTGCAAAAACCAACGAGGCCTAAAAATCCACCAAGGCCGGATGAAATGCCTGGAGAGGGGGAGGCTTGAGCAACGTACAGGTACAAGACCTGGTAAAACGAAGGAGAGGAAGGACCAGGAGTCGCACCACAGAGTCCAATCACTCCAAGTTCGGGTTTCCCCTTCTCCAGGCATGGAGTCGAGGAGAAGAATCAAATGGCCGCCAGCTTACAACAAGGAGGCCTGGCAGAATTTCGATAACGACATTTGTGAACTATTGCAACTAACCAGCCAGGGAAGCGCCCAAAATCAGTTAAAGTATTTGACCACGATAATAACCAGCATGGGGTCCGAGAGATTTGGCTATGCCGAATCTAAACAGATAGCAAAGCCAAACACCACTAACCGAAGAGAAAAGAAAATTAAAGAACTCAGAAAGGAGCTAAGATCCCTAAAAAAAGCTTACAGGAAAGCGAACAGAGAGGATCGCCAGCCTCTGGAGGAACTTCGAGCAATACTGAGGGAGAAGCTGAAGAATACCCGACGGGCCGAGTGACACAGAAGAAAGGGAAAGGAAAGAACTAGAAAGCGAGCAAGCTTCTTGTCTAACCCATTCGGTTTTGCTAAGAAGTTATTAGAGAATCGGAACGGACAACTGGAGGCATCTGCAGAAGAAATAAATACTTTCCTCGGGGAATCCATGAAAGATCCATTAAAGGAACAAGACCTTTATAAGAACGATAGTCTCATAATACAAAAACCGCCAACAAGTCCATTTGATACAAGCATGCCTACATGGAAAGAAATCCAACAAGTGGTGAGAGCATCGAGATCTGCTTCAGCACCAGGACCGAGCGGAGTGCCGTACACGGTCTATAAAAGATGTGGAGGGATTCTCTGGAAATTAATAAGGATCATTTGGAGGAAAGGCAAGGTAGTAGAACAATGGAGACGCGCAGAAGGGGTATGGATTCCCAAGGAAGAGAATTCCACAACACTGGACCAATTTAGAGTAATATCCCTCTTGAACACTGAAGGTAAGATCTTTTTCGGTGTATTATCAAGACGTATTACTAAATACGTATTGGCGAACAATTACATCGATAAATCGGTCCAGAAAGGTGGAATGCCAGGGTGCCTGGAACATACAGGCGTACTTACGCAGCTGATAAGAGATGCAAGAGAAAAGAAGAGCGATCTGACAGTACTGTGGTTAGACCTCGCCAATGCGTATGGTTCCATGCCTCATAAACTTGTAGAAGAAGCTCTAAAAAGACATTACGTTCCCTCTTCAATCTGTGGTCTAATTTCAGACTACTATAACAACTTTCAGAGTAGAGTATCGGCAAGAATAGTATCGGAATGGCACACCCTGGAGAAAGGCATCATCACGGGGTGCACGCTGTCCGCAGTACTGTTCTCGGTTGCTATGAATATGCTGGTCAAAGCATCTGAAGTAGTGTAGGGGCCCCCTCTCAAAATCAGGAATTCGCCAGCCCCCCATTAGAGCATACATGGACGATTTAACCGTAACATGTACATCAGTTACAGGAGGAAGATGGCTCTTGAAGGGCTTAGAGAAAAATATTACATGGGCCAGAATGACCTTTAAACCAGCTAAGTCCCGTTCATTAGTCATTAAAAAAGGAAAAATAACGGAGAAATATCATTTTAAAATATCCGGGGTAACTATCCCAACCCTAAACGAAAAACATGTTAAGAGCTTAGGCAAGTTTTTCGACAGCAGTCTAAGAGACACTGTGGCTATAGAACAGACAACTGAAGACCTTACACAGTGGCTCAATAAGATTGATAAATCAGGCTTACCAGGTCGATTTAAAGCCTGGTTATTCCAGCACGCCGTGTTACCCAGAATATTATGGCCACTTTTTATGTACGAATTCCCAATGACCAGTGTAGAATCACTGGAAAAAGTAATAACTAGGCGCCTGAGAAGATGGTTGGGAGTTCCGAAGTGTCTGAGTACAGCAGCACTCTACGGCAGGAGTAATGTGCTTCAGCTTCCTTTCAATAGTCTTGTAGAGGAATTTAAAGTTACAAGCGTAAGAGAACAGCTACAATATAAAGAATCAAATGACCCAAAAGTGGTTGCAGCATGTATTCAATCTCAAACAGGGAGAAAATGGCGTGCAGAAAATGAGTTGGAGATAGCAGAGGATAGACTGCGGCATAAAGCAATTCTTGGCACTATCGCTAAAGGTAGAGCGGGTCTCGGTTATTTTCCTTGTCCCCAAATAAATAAAACCAAAGGGAAAGAAAGACGACAACTAATCCAAAAAGTGCGAGCAGGGATTGAAGAAACGAGATACTGCAAGATGGTGGGACTTAGTTCACAGGGAGCTTGGACAAAATGGCAGGGTGTCGAACAGAAAAAGATCAGCTGGTCAGACTACTGGCGGTCAAATTTTGGTGAAATAAGTTTCCTAATAAAATCGGTTTACGATGTGTTACCTAGCCCATCTAATTTATATATATGGGGCAAAAGGGATACCCCAAATTGCCAATTATGTGGGAAACGAGCTACACTGCAACATATTTTAAGTAGCTGCGCTAAAGCCTTGAGTGATGGTAGATATCGTTGGCGCCACGCCAAAGTCCTAAAGGCAATAGCACATGAAGTCAGTGAAGCAGTGAGAACTTCAAAATACAAAACGAATAAGAAGTTCATATTAATTCCCTTCGTTAAGGAGGGAACAAAGAAGGAAAAACACACGATCCCCAAAATAAACTTGTTATCGTCAGCAAATGATTGGCATTTGGATATAGACCTGAAGACACAACTGAAGTTCCCCAGACATATAGCGGAAACACCACTCAGACCAGACTTGGTTATGTATTCCAATTCCACCAAAAAATGTATAATATGGGAGCTCACAGTCCCATGGGAAGAACACCTGACATTAGCAAATGAAAGGAAACGATCAAAATATCAAGAATTGATCGAAAAGTGTCGACAAAATTCCTGGAATGTCACATATGATTCTGTGGAAGTAGGATGCCGTGGATTTGCAGGCCAGTCATTATGCAAAGCTTTCAGGAAAATAGGGATTGTGGGATCAGCTAAAGCCAAAGCCGTTAAGAAAATTTCAAATGAAGCTCTGACGGCTTCTAAATGGATATGGCTGAAAGGATCCGAACAGTGGGGGAATAATTCAATGGGAAATAATTCCTAAAAGACAAAATCACTCCACATAATTTATCTGGATTCACATTGCTTGCGAATAAACACGTATTGGAACTTATAATGTAGAATTAATCCCTTTCATACGATAATATTATATATTTTAATGTAACATAATTTAAAATCAATCCACAATTTAACATTAAAAATCCATTTATACCATACGCTAAAATATCGTCTATTTATTTTTAAACGTTATAATTTAGAATTAATTCGTTATTTTTTCTTTTTTATTTATTTATTTTTTTTGATAATATATTTTAACTTTAATAATATAAAATTCTAGCCCCCGAACGATATCATCTATTTATTTTAAATTAATAATTTAGAATTCACCCGTTTTTATACGATAGTAGTAAGATATTTTAATAATAGTTATTTTTGGGTGCGAAGCAAGCAATGTAGATAATTCAGTTTGGAAGGGAATGCGGGAAAGAGAAAAAGGGGGAAAAGGAGGAAAAAAAAAAAAAAAAAAGACGCCCCCATTTTAATGAATAGCTAAATGTATCGTAAAAAAAAATATTTTAATTGGGACAAGCAATTTTGGACGCTTCCATTGTTGTTTTATTGTTAATTGTTTTTTAGGGTTTTTTTTTTTTTGTGTTATTCTTCTAAAAGTATAAATTCTGTCATGAGTACTAGCACAACTCTTTAAACGGTGGCGACCTGTAGAATAAGATAACAGGTCGGGGGTGGCTGTCGGAGCTGATATGATGAATAAGAACCCCGAAATCAGCGATGAAGATGGCTTTCATCACTGATGACCACCTTCAATGCATTCGAATGTATTTTGCGATATATACGCACACAAATACACATATGTATATATAAACGCACTCAAATACACAAACATATATATATATATATATATTTATACGCGTACGAGCGCGCGCACACATACATATATATATAAAAGATTGCAGATTTGCATGAAAATTTTAATTGAGGTATCGTTGGATATTAAGCCTATTCATTAATATATACTTAATAGCTTTTATATAGACGAAATATATATATATATATATATATATATATATATATATATATATATATATACACACAGAGACGATGGACTTATCGTTATTAAAAATTCTACTAACTTTAATAAAAATAGAATTAGGAAGATATTATACAAAGAATTTGAAAGCATGAACTTAAAAATTACCGTTAGCACTAAATTAAAAAAAGTTAACTTCCTTGATACAACATTAGATCTAAAGACAAATACAAACACACCTTATAAATAACCCAATAAAAATCCGTTATATATACAAACTAAATCAAATCACCCCCTTCAATAATTAAGCATATACCTTTATCTATGCGGGACTATAATAGTATAAAACATTCATTCATCCCAAGCACACGCTGACACGCACTCATTCAAACACAGCAACAAATACGAAAACACTCAGGCGAAACCAAAAGGCGCTCCGCATCAACCTGCAAACTGACATCACTAACCACCTAACGAGTGAGGGGAATTAAACTTAAAGGAAAATATGGACAGAAATAAAAGGGGCCAATGAGCATACATACACCAAGCTAAGTTAACTGAAAAAAGTAACTAAAACATCAAAAGTAAAACCTAAACTATCCTAGTTTTGGGATGGGTTACAGTGTAAGTCTGGCTACTACACTAGCAGTCTCCACGAAGGAGCAACAAAGATCAGTAATTCGATTTCACTGGTCGAAATGTATGTCGGAGTCTTTTAACACAATACAACGACAGTACATGACAGCATAGAAGTGTGCTTATTTGGCCGTATAACCGTGACGCATGAGGAAAGATCAGGGCGCCAGTCAAACTCCACCACTGAGTAGAAGAATCGGCAAGCACGTAAAACGGTAATGTCGAACTGGTGAGTTATAATCGATGAGGTAGTATGCTCTCTGCAGATTTGGAACATTACATTGTTCTTCCATGGTGCACACTGCCAACTGAGTGGCTATGTTTGCATTGTAAGAGCAGCAAGATACAAATATACAGTGTTAATTTACAATGGCAGCACTGGTAATAATTTAAGTGAGGACTTTGATTTGGTTTGTTTTACGGTATATCAACCTCAATGGTTTAATTAATGTCAGCAAGATTTTTTAATATATTAAAAATGTAATATTTTTTTCCAAAAGGTAATGCTGGTATTATTTTTTCCAAAAATGTATTGCTTGTATTAAAACCTATTTGAGGACTAACAGGAGCTACCACACTAGCAATTAATAGTTGATCCATGCTCCTCAGAACTTCCACTCAGAGAACATGCTGCCTGGTGTAGTTTATCGCCATACCTATGATTCATCACTGTGCGTGAAGTGTTTAATCCTCTTTAGTCTGAGTATTATGAAGTAACAGTCGACAAGGCAGGAGAACTTCGTCAATATTTTAAGCAATGCTAGATCGTATAATATGTTTAATCATTTCACGCCAATTAAGGCAATCAAGCCACCACGAAACGAGGGGTTATTGAATGGGAAAGATTACGAAAAATATAAAACATTATGGAGGAATGAGTAAAAGAAAAAAGAATTAAGGCAGAAGAATACGATTGGCATTTGGATTTAGGTTTCCGAAGCTCAAAGTTGACAGGTAAGCTTGAGAGTTCCTAAAGTCAGAAGTGCGACAGAGGAAATGACAGTTTAGTAGTGAACATAAATCCATAATATTTAGGTTCCAAAGAGGAAATAGGAAAACTCATTGGAACAGTCACCATGAAAATATTCACGGAAAAGTCACAGAAATGCTACGTTACAGAGATGGGAAAGAGACTGAAGCCGATATGTCAGTTCAATACCAATAACTTTGCAGTTTCTTTGTATTTTATCAGAAATCTTTAATAAATAACAGAAGCACTAAACCAGTTGTGACAGCAATATTCAAAGCATGGATCAACTGCAAACTTATACATTGTCAAGCACAGGAACCAAGTCACCTAGCAGCAGGCCTAGCAATTGATTCAATATAATATTTCCACTTCGTGTCCGCGGAAAACGTTAGCCCGAGAAGGTTAATAAATCACTCTCCAGAAGGTTAGCATCAGTCATGCAGATGGAAGTTTAAAAAGAACTTAGCCCCCTTTCAAGCGTCTGACGTGCTTTTGAAATATGATTATGCAAAAATGACAGCAGCTTACAAACCAAGCAAGCAAACACAGAACATACATGGGTAACCTTGTTTTACCCAATTGACATTACTGACCTTACACATTCTCAATGAGACTTCTTCCTTGGAATGTCTACCGGGACCGAAGCTCACTCTAGTCCTTAAGTAGAACAAAATTATAAAATCCGTCGCTAAAAATGCTGGACAAATATTCTGTTCCTTTTACCACACGAGAAAGTACATAGCTTCTGCCTATAGAAGAGTGATCAGAACGACAGTTGATAACGATGTTTGCTCTAAGTTGGCTGGAAAACATGGAGCCATAAGTGTGTCGCACAAGGGAAAATTGCAAAAGTATGGCAGAAGTTTATACGTTTCTCTTCTTCCTAATTCTTTCTCATTTATTAAACCTTTTTTTGTATTAGTGGCTTTACAACCTTGTTTCGCGTGGATTACATTTTATTTTTAAAAAAAAAACTAAAAAAAACATTAAATTTAAGCCAAAAGAGAATTTTTGCTGACCTGTCTGCGTTGATGTAACAAAGTCTTACTATTTCAGCTTTGACAGTGTTCAAGAGCGTTTGCCAGGCCTTGTGACGGAAGAATTGTTTTCCCTTGCATAACAACATTCCAACAGGCGAAAAATTGCGAGCCTTTTGATTACTTTTAATTGTTTTTGTAGTAGATGTCCTGATGAAAAATATCCTTGATTCCACTTGTCCAAAACGTCACACCTACCACGATGTAGTACACTACATCAATTCATCCTAATTCCATTGGTATTGTATTGGTAACGAGAAGTTTCCACTCAGACGCCTTCCACACCAGAATTGTTTGCGTTGAGTAACACACTTCCTAGAGGTTGCATACAAAATCACTACAATCTTACCCGCTTCAAGGCAACTGTTAACTGTTATCTACGCTATAATTCCCTCATCATATGCATCACTTGCTTCACCTTTAGTAAATTATTATCTCATTTAGAAACCCCTCATTTAGAAAGCCTCTCCCGGGAATGTTTCTTTGGATATATTTTGTGGGAAAAATGGTTTTAAAAAAGTCCATTGTGTGTCTGTCTGTTCCAGTAAAATAAATATTTTGAGAAAGATAATTCTTTCTGCGAAGTTGATGGGGTGAATGATCAATTTTTACAGTGTTATAAGAAATTTAAACTGCTGAGTTTAATCGTCTAGCTTGCAGAGAGAATGCAGACGCTCTGTTAGGCTCGTGCTTATTTTTAGAATTTCGAAAAGATTTTTGGTATATTTGTGGTAAAACAGCTTCATTTTTTTTTAAATTTAAAACCAATAAAGGTTTCGCGTCCAAATTCCGAGAAGTGTATTTGGTGACTACCTGTAGGGGCTCGGATTTAATTTTCAGAGAAGGATTACATTTCATCCCAGTTCAGAAAGAAAGAAACACAGTAGAAATTTGACATCCACCATACGAAAACTGAAATATCAAGGTCGCTCCCATACCAAAAGAAAGGTTTTCTGTTGATATATTCTTCGCTGTTACCACGAAATTTGCTTCGAACATTGTGCCAAAGTATTGTTGAGAACTATTCATAGAAGTGTTTATCCTTTTCTTCACTTTATATAGTTTTCCTTTCTAAGGAACTTATATGCAGCATTAAAATTCTAATTGTAAAAAGGCATATTTGATTTTGGTTGATAATTTACAATCATGTTATTGACCATCATTCGGCGCACAAAGAAATTAATTTGTGTAATACATTCTTTTTTTCGTGTGTTTACTATAAATTTGTCATCTTTTTTAAAACTCGACTCGTATCGTCTGTCTTTGTTGCGTGTCCGTATAAATTAAATTTTACCTCGGACATTGGTTTGAAATATTTTATTCGACGGTATTTTTTACCAAATAAAAAATCATATAGGGTTACAAGTTTCTACGAGTTGCCCTTTTTAATAGATGCATAACCAAGTAAGTAGAACCTTTGACTGCAATGATTAACATTCTAGAATATATATATATATATATATATATATATATATATATATATATGGCATTCGCAGTGAGTACTGTTTCGCTGTACCACAGCTCCTCAGTGAGACTAGACATTCGAATATTTCTAGCCCGGATCGAAACCCAACCGATCAGTCAGAGTTTCTACCACTGAGCTATCTTCATTCGACAGAGAGAAACAACTAAATCTAGCGTATTGCTTTTATGAATGTAAACAAATGCCAATCAACCGGAGTGCTCAATTCATTTTACCGAAGAGCTTTGCATTAACGCAGGTGGCTGTTGTTTATAGAATTAGCTTATCACTCAACAGTGCTCAATTGAAAGATATTTTCCAGAGCTAAATTGTGGAAAACAAATAGAATTACTAATTACTTTGAAACTTGTTTTTAAGAGAATTAAGTTCATTTATATCCATCTGAAAAATTGGTCAGGCAATATTATTTTTTTAAAAATTTGATGATCATTTTAAGTGAAAGTTATAATTAATGTTATGCTTTTATTTTCAACTAACTGTGTTTCTAGTAATACAGGCGAGATGATTTTAAGAGATAATGTGAAGAAAACAATTAAGAGCACCGTCGAATCCACCCACGTGAAAGAAAATATGCAATCTGTCGGGAAAGATTTTTACAACGAAATCAGACCGAAAAGCTATTATTTGAACATCACGATTTCGTAGCATGCTTATTCGTAAAATTATCGGAAAGAATATAATCTCTGAAAGACAGTTCTTGTTTATTTACTTGTTTAGTCTGTCTGTTATTTTATTCCTATCACGATGACAAATCTAATTCAACAGGAGTAGAAAGGCCTGATTATTGCCAACCTGCGCAATGTCGTTCATTCTGAAATGACAAAGGAAATATCACCAAGGATACCAGGCGCCCATTTGTTTGGAACAAGTAGTTTTAAAAAGTAAAGCGCGGCATTGTAATCATTAATAGATATTTATTGCATAAAAATACAATTATGGCACAAGGCCGAAAAAGGGGGAGTACTTGAGGCTGGTCATCACTAACTATCTTATACCTAGCTAATCCAATTCACGACCCATTCACTCATTACAATTTGTCCATTTACTATAAAAACTCGTCCGTCACCAATCAATCTTCCATACACCATAATATCAATTGCTCGAGTCGATCTACCAGCTTTTGATTGGGCGACTATTATTACTTTAATTGATTGCAATTTTCCAAAAATAATGGTTCCGTATGATTTTTTTTTAATTTTACTAATGATGTGTATATTTATAATTGAAAAAAATGAATGAAAAAATATTTGTAATTAAATTTTAAAATAATTGAAGAAATTATTGCTGAGTCACTTGTTTTGCATCGTACTGTATATATTTGAACGAGTTCAAGTTTGATTTTGGAGAGGTGTGTCCATCTCTACAACATCCCCCTTTTCACATAAGCACTTTCCTTAGTCGATAATTTTCTAGTCATGGTTCCACTTCCAACCTTTCAGCCGGATTCCGGTTGTCTGACCCAAACGTTGTATTGTAATTCCAGTTTCATGAATACGTACTTCAAATATGTCGTAAAGTATGACCATCGGTAAATTAAATTGCACTGGATGCTTATTCTCTGCATATCTCGGCCTCAATTGATTAATGTCTCTGATAAGGCAATTGTCCACCTTCGACAATGTACTTCACAATACCAAGGCGCTGAAGATTTCTTTCTTTCTGCCAATTTTCTTTTTCGGCCTTAGAGCTTTTAAAGAAAACTTTATTACCGATCATAAACGACTTGGCATGTTGAAATTGTTGAACTTTCTTCATATTCCCTGGCAGTAATTTATCAAAAATTGGTCTACATTTTCTAGCAAGTATGTCATGCACGTGTCATTTCTGCAGTGATATTTGCATATGGCGTCATTTGATATATGCTCAAATATACTTGGATTACCGTTTTCTAGAGCTTCCAAGACTTTCGCTTTCCTTAATGCTCTTTTGAAGGTGTCCACAAACAGTTCCGCTTAAGCATTCGACATCAGATGATAAATCGGCAGAATCAAATATTCAATTATGTATAATATGCACATTTTTAAAAACACACTAGAAGCAATAGCGTTCCATTATCCGATACCTCGAAAGAATTTCGCTCAAGAATTTACTTTTTATTGCGGTAACATGTCGTTTAACTTCATTATCTCTGGCTATATTGTGAAACTGTTGACCACAATTAAATAGTATGACCTATTTAGTGGTCCAGCAAATTCGATATGTAGTCTTGACCACAGTTTATCAGTGCTCGGCCATGCTTGATAATTTATAGGTGATGATTTTGCTGCTGAACTACCACCATTACATTTCCTAACTGCATTTTGGATATATTTGTTCAACTTAGGTCAATACAATTAGCTTCTTATTAAGAATTTCATCCTCTTTATTCCCGGATGTCTTACGTGGAATTTAAAAAAAAACAATCCTTTTTGTTGTGATAACGGAATTACAAATCTATCCGCGTAGAAAAGTACCTCATCATAAATAGAAAATGATGCACTATTGTCACCAGGTGTAATTATAGTTTCACTTCATTTTAACCTCGCGACATTCATAGTTCTTTAATAAATGTATTATTTTTAGAATGAATTTTGATATCGTCTAACGTGACCGGCAATTTTTTAATAGTGTCAAACACCATCCTTTTCATTTCGCTTTCGGATTCCAGTGAAATCAGCACAGTATCTTCAATATATATCAATCTGGTCAAGCCATGTGCCTGTCCCAATTGTTTGTTTTTTTTTTGACGATTGAAATTCCATCTTGAAATGTTCAATAGAATCGTAGGCCAACGTTGGAGTCTATAGTGTGCGTGGGAATCCATTTCTTGGAACCGAATATACTTAATAATGAACAATGATAATGCAATATGAATTTTCTTCCTAATGGCATCACGTGACATTTCTTTAAAGTAAAACTTATAGCAAGCGCTTCCTTTTCTATTTGACTGTAGAATTTTTCCGTATTTGCTAAATTTCTTGAAGCGCACACGGCAGGTTTCACTGTACCGTCTTCAAATGAATGGCCTATTACCGCTCCTATGCCGTATTCGCTCGTGTCTGACGCTAATATTATTCGTCGGGGCGTATCGTAATGTGTCAGTGTTAATTCTGACTTTAGTTGTTTTTTAATCACCTCAACCGCCTTTTGAAATTCCGCCGACCAATTCCACCTCGTATCATTTTCAAGTACATTACTCAGGAGTTCGCAATTTGTACGTCTCTGGCACATAAATATTATAATATTTCACTAATTCTGGAAATGATTGTAGGGTTACCATATTTGACGAGGGAGGTGTGTCTTTAATGGCACTTGCACTATCGGGATCTGCTTTTCTTCCCTTTTCGTCGATATTCTGACTTAAATATTTAATATTGTCCAGAATAAATTGACATGTCTCTTCAATGATTTTAAAACCGTAGGCCCTGGAATAGTACCTGGAATAGTTTTACGTGCTGTATTTTCGTAGCACTCTTAATAAGTAGATCATTTATGTAAGCGACAACACTGTCTAGTTCAGCCAACATGCTATCCATTATTTGCCGGAATATCCATACTGTTACTTTTACACCAAAGGGTAATCCTTTAAACTTGTAGAGTCCTTTATGCCTATTGATAATCAAAAACATGTGGCATTCCTCATCCACATCGATTTGACGATAAAGTTTTGAAAAAAAAATACCACCATTTAATTTGACAAATATATCGTCTGGAGTTGGTAGGGGATATGCATGTGGGAGGAGAGAGAAGAATCTGCACATAAACAAATCTTTTTTTTTTCAATATAAACCACAGGCGTAGCCATTTCTGAGTTATTTTTTCAATATCAATGCCATTTTCTAACCTATCTAAACCGGTGTTCATAGACTCCAACGCATCAAAGAGTATATTCATCTTAGGCTTAAAAACTGGCATCACAATTTCTTTTAATTCAAAAATAACCCTTTGATTTGTACATTTTACACCTCCTCTGAGAAAATAGCCGTAAATATAATGTTTAGTTTACTCAGTGTTTCTTTAGCTAACATCTTTTTCTCTGACGACAATCAATCTTTCTACAATGAAGTAACCGCCCAATTCCTTTGTTCAATCGACGCCTAGTAAATTCGACTTGGAATTCTTTAATACCTAAAAATCGGCCTTTTTATTTTTACCCACAAGAGCGATGTTATAAGTGATTTTCCCAAGAAAAATGTTTTGCTTGATATTCATCTTGCAAATTTGTTATTTTTCTCAAGTTAAGCTTACCAATTCTGTTCCAAGTTTGTTCATCAATAATTGTAATATGTCCAATGTCCAATTGAAATCTCACCGTAGTATTATTCACTTTTACTATTACGAGTTTTCTATTATTTGAGCTTTCCAGTTTTTATCTGGAAGCACTACTTTCAGCAAGTTAACTCTTGTATTTCTTTTTGATTTGTAGTAGCTTCGATTGTGATCTGTTTTTCCACATTTAAAAGATTTTTGGTATTTAAATAAACAGTCCTTTCTGAAATTAAGCATACCACATCCATAGCATGGGTTAAGTTTTCCAGCATTTTTATTCGGATTTTTTTCCTTTGGTACGACTATCTTTTTCCTAAACATTTGTACTTCTGTCACGGCATTTTGTTTGATTTTTCGCTGTATCATGCCTTAATTTGTCAATTTTAACAACATTCCGCAATAATCTGTATCGGTAACTTTGAAAACTTTTCAAGTTTTGTAAGTATTCGAAAACGCATTTCTACATCGTTGCTTGATGTCAGAACTTTAAAGGAAACTAGATATTTATTTTTGTCTGGGGATAATTCAAGTGTTGATTTCTCACACTCACTGTTGACTTTAACGGCATATATGACAAAATCTTAATTTTCGTCCTCAGTAAAGTTCAGTCACTGCAAACGTGTATAAAACAATGAATTCCTTTCAAAGATTTTTGGTAATATAGACACTGTTTCGTTAAATGACGCTTTCTGGAGTATTCGACAAAATAGAATTCAGATATTTTTCATGTATATTTGGGCAAAATCTTTGTAACAGAATATCTACCTTCTTTTCAGACAATCATCCTTGACATTCTCTGAAAATGGCCTCAGGTAGTAAGGTAGGAATGTCATGTTTTCTTGTGGGTCGTAATGTAATTCAATAGTTGAGTTAGCGACCGAGTCCGGCCAAAACGAAATTGTCTCATTGTCATTTCATTGCTTTTCCAGGATTGCTTTTATCTGTTCTTCATATTCAATCCGTTCCCCTTGCATTTATTGTAATATTTGCCGAATAAATTAAAGTTCGTACCAGTAATCGTTAACTAGGAAAAAAATTATAGACGTATATCATACAGACCTGAAGTTTATCGACATCTGCGTCGCTCTATGAGAATGCACAAACGGTAGCAAAAGTTTTTTTTTTCCGTAACTTTTTAATTTCGCAAGTTATTTTTGTAAAGCGTGAGGAAACAATTTTTTTTCCGTGTGGATTCGAGTTCTCGTCGGCAGTGTGATGTATACAGTGCACTGAATGAAGATAACACAATCAAGAAATAGTATATCACTTGGAAGTAGTCTTACTGAAATAGGTAGTAAGCAGATAATCCAGATGTCTAACTGTCCTTTTTTTTACTCCTGGTTCTTACTGTGCAAAAGTACAGATAAGTCACATGGGCAAAATTCGAATGAGGAGAGGCTAGTATTATCATATATTTCGCTATTATTTACCCAACCCTTCGTACATACTTTTCCCCAATATATCTCACCCACACAAGATTCTCATACACGTATATCACAATGACACAATCACTCTAAGAATTTCTAACTAATCCCATACGTACAGTCTTTGTGGAGGTCTGGATTGATAGATATATATCCCCAATGTTCATGATATAAAAAACTATCTTCAGTACTAAACAGAACTAGTGTTAGTAGAAGACACGTCCACAGTCTCATCATGGCAGAGTTAACAGTTAAGAGGACGACAAAATACTGCGGGATTATTAAAACATTTTTATGCACCCGTTCTATAATTACTTTTAGACACAGCAACAATTACGAAATCTTATACTCGAAAACGAAAGACATCCCACAGTTTACTAGAGAACTGCAATTCCTGACACCTAAATGGGGAGAGGAACGAGAATAAAGACAAGATAAAGGAGGGGGTAATAAAGGGGCCGATGACGACCCTGTTCACCATGTTCACCATAATCTATGAATATAGAATCCTGCGCAGTACGTAATCTGTTCAATGAAACAACGTTAAAGATTAACACTCACGAGTCAGATACTCTACTGAATCTGACTATATCGCCAATACCACCAGCAGCTGTTTTGTAATTCTTCAGTCTTCGATATCAAAGGGTGGCAATGGATATTCCGGAAAAAAAACATGGCCGCCTTTATACACGTCCAATTGAATATTTTGAGCCTTCTAATTAGTTAACACTTCTATTGGTGAACTGTAAAATGAGTCAGCTCATTTTGGCTGGCTCACTCGTATTCCAAGGTACCCAAAAACTCCAACAGACCCATACCTTACCAAAGTTAAATTCAGCGGCTTGAACAAAAAGTAAACTACTTACTCAATAGTAGATGACAAATTGTTAATGAGGCGACTAATATCCTTATTCCTACGTCACCTATACATGTCACACTAAATTGATTACTTCTGTCTATTAAACCACCTCCCCACCAGGCAAGATGTGGCACAAGGCCAGTTTTTAACTTGGAGCATTACGAGCTTATAGGCTCAGGCAATAATTTCCAGTAGACCCCGTATACACAGGGTCGAGTTTGCATACTTCCCTAAACGAGACTCTGCCCTTCAGCATAGGCTTGTCTAGGTTCCTCTCTGCCCGCAGTTCGACAAAAGAAGAAAAAAAAGCCTTTACCTCTTCCACTGTTGATTCTCGGCGTCCTTATTTATTTATTTATTTAGACGAGTCCAAGTCCTTTTCTGGATAGAATGTTTTTACCTTCCATTTTCATGGCTTGTCCTAACACCTAGGAGAATGACTCACTGCGCCTTGTTGGGTGAAATATTTCCGTCGCAATTTATTGAATCAAATTCTAGGTCTTCTTCTACCTAAGTTGGTTAGCTTTGCCGTCCTAGAAAATTTATTTGCCAGAAGATATCTTACTCATTCAGAAGTCTTTTTTCTACATGCTTTGAATATTTCTTCCACGTCCGGCCTTGTGCTTTTGGTGTCTATTTAGAGATTCTTCATATAATAATAATATTGTATAGCCTCCTCATGTTGGGAGGTCTTGGCCGACGGGATCAATTCGATAATAAAGTTGCATTCGTCTCTCGCGGCCGATGATCGCTAGTTGTTTTGAGTCTAGATATGAAAGAACTTCAACACGGGGAAATTTAACTGAAGTATTTTATTAATGGTCATGTCGACATCTCTGTATCCAGTGGGGGTTGTTCTCATTCTCGGTAGAGCCATTTCACACACGAAAGAAAATATGTCTACATAGTTTGACGGTTAAGACTCGAGTGGCTGAAAAACCTTTCCCTATCATTCACACGCTGGCTCATCCAATTAAAATCCCATATTATTGTTTGTATCTGATCAGGAGTTCAACCTCAGGAAGTCACAGCTGAGATACAGTTTCCCCTTTGAAGTATAGTCTGCTAAACTAAAAGGGAATAGGCAATATTATCAATCTTGATTTGGCATTCTTTGTGTTTTAGTAGTTTAGGTT